>BQNB010028823.1:0-56296 GCA_026074375.1 Tanacetum coccineum
TTCGACCAAGTCACTCACTATGGGGAGCACCCATGCTTTTTTCAAGAAGAAGGACGGTTCAATGAGAATGTGTATTGACTACAAGAAACTAAACAAGTTGACTATAAAGAACTGTTACCCTCTCCCTAGAATTGATAACTTGTTTGACCAATTACAAGGTGCATGTTGTTTGTCCAAGATAGATCTTCGTTCAGGATATCATCAGTTAAGAGTACGAGAAGAAGATATACCGAAAACCGCATTTAGAACCAGATATAGGCATTTTGAGTTCACAATTATGCCATTTGGGCTGACAAACGCACCAGCAATATTTATGGACTTAATGAACCGCGCCTGCAAGCCGTATTTGGACAAATTTGTGATTGTGTTTATTGACGACATCTTAATCTACTCAAAGTCAGAAGAAGAACATAAAGTCCACCTGAAGACAATTTTAGACTTACTCAAGAAGGAGAAGTTATACGCCAAATTTTAAAAGTACGAATTTTGGTTGAAGGAAGTCCAGTTCCTAGGACATGTGTTCAACCGTGATGGTATCCACGTCGATCCTAGCAAGGTTGAGTCAGTCAAGAACTAGACGATTCTTGAATCGTCAACTGAAATTCGTTCATTTTTAGGATTGGCGGGTTACTACCGGAGATTTATTAAGAATTTCTCCAAGATCGCCAAGCCCCTCACCCTGTTGACTCAAAAGAATAAGACATATGTATGGGGCGATAAGCAAGATGAAGCTTTCTGAATTCTAAAGGAGAAGCTATGCAATGCTCAAGTATTAGCACTCCCCGATGGACCAGACGACTTTGTGGTCTATTGTGATGCATCGAAACAAGGTTTTGGGTGCGTACTGATGCAATGGGGCAAAGTGATAGCGTATGCGTCAAGACAGTTAAAGAAGCATGAGAAAAATTATACCACCCATGGCCTGGAATTAGGTGCGGTGGTGTTCGCCCTTAAAATCTGGAGACATTATCTTTATGGGACGAAAAGTGTTATCTACACTGACCACAAGAGTCTCTAGTACATCTTTGACCAGAAAGAGTTGAATATGCGCCAAAGGCGGTGGATCGAGCTGCTCAGTGACTACGAATGTGAGATCAAATACCACCCGGGCAAGGCAAATGTGGTGGCAGATGCCTTGAGTAGAAAAGAAAGGCTCAAGCCAAGGCGAGTACGTGCTATGAGTATTACTATTCATTCTGGACTTAAGACTAAGATTTTGGAAGCACAGGGCGAAGCTTCCAAGGATCTCAAAGCCCCAGCTGAATGGCTAAGAGGATTAGAAACACACTTTGAGCGACGAGATGATGGTGGAATTTACTTCTTCGATCGTATCTGGATTCCATCAGTTGGTGGTGTAAGGAAATTGATCATGGATGAAGCTCATACTTCTAGATATTCAATACATCCGGGTGCAGATAAGATGTACTGTGATCTGAGAGACTTGTATTGGTGGCCTGGTATGAAGAGAGACGTTGCTGAGTACGTTAGCATGTGTCTTACGTGATTTCGTTCCCCCCGTAAGATCAATTAGTTTACGATATAGATAGATATATATTTAACAACAACATTCTAAGAAAAGATATTAATAGATATCGGTAGTTGTCCGGTCGTACCCAAACAATAAGATTCCTGAGGAAAATGCACCTAAGATCAAATATTTCGAGCCGGCTTCCGTGGAAAATTCAGACTTTCTTTTTGATGCTGCGATCACATAAAAACATAAACTTTGAGGCTCAATAGCTAAATACATGGCAATTGAATCATAAGCCGAGATCATAAAGAGCATACTGCGAGTAGAAGAATACAAGTAATCTTTCATATGAAATGGGAAGGAACTTAGTGAGAGAAAGTAAAAGGATGGATGTATTCTAGAGAGATAAAGTAAGAAACATATAATTCATTAGCAAAGTGAGAATACAAAACCAACCAAAGATTTTGGTGGCAGTTGGGATACTCATCTCCCATTTGTCGAGTTTTCTTTAATAACAGTTACCACACGAGTGTTAAGTGTGCACCATTCGAGGCTCTGTTACGGACGGAAATGTAGATCCCCGGTGATATGGACTGAAGTTGGAGAAAGTCAGCTTATTGGACCAGAAATTGTGCAAGAAACGACAGAAAAGATTATTCAGATTAAAGAAAGATTGAAAACGGCAAGGAGTCGCCAGAAAAGCTAGGCTGATAAGAGGCGTAAGCCTCTTGAATTCAAAGTTGGAGACGAATGTACTGAAGGTGCATCTCCATGGAAGGGAATGGTACGATTTGGTAAGAAGGAAGCTAGCACCACGTAGGTCGGGGACCGTTCGAGATAGTGGAGGGTGGTTGGGACGGGTGGCTATCGACTAAGTTCCCCAGGAGCTAAGCTGTGTCCACGACACATTTCATGTGTCGAACCTCAAGAAATGCTTGGCTGAGCCAGATGTTCAGGTGCCTTTGGATGAGATCGAGATTGATGAAAATCTACGATTTGTCAAAGAGCCTATTGAGATCGTAAAATGAGATGTGAAAAAGCTAAAGCGAAGAATAATCCCATTAGTTAAAGTTCATTGGAACTCTCGGCAAGGGGCTGAGTATACTTGGGAACGTGAAGACCAATTCCGGAAGAAATATCCGAATCTTTTCTCTGAACCCGTCCCTTCTTCAGGTGTTGCAACCTGAGCCTTGAGGACAAGGCTCTTCTAACCGGAGGAGACTGTAACATTCCGTATTTTCAGGTCATTTACGACGTCATCTATTTTACTAATTATTATTTTTCTCGTACACGTTTACTTTTAATTCTTATTATATAGTTAAATCGCGTAAACTAAAAATCAACAAATTAGAGATTAAAGGGTTTACCAAACGATAAAGTTTACGTCAAGCAAAGCAATATATTATTTTTTCGAGGTTATATATCAACTTTTTATTTTTTATTTTTTTATTGGTTACGTAAAACGTTTAACATTTTCGTAATTAAATACATTTAGGCATACCCGAAAGCACCAAAACTTTTCTACGCTTCAACAAATACTCACTTTTATACACAATACCCAAAAATTCAACATAATATCTTACATATACATATATACATCCGATTATAGATAGTGAAGACCAAAGATATTTCAAACTTGGGAAAACATGTTCCTTAATTCCATGGGATGATCCTTTCTTTTTAAGACAAAGACCAAAGACCTCCATGAAACCCTCATCTTGTCTTTGACTAGTCCATAGGGTATTTAAGGACTTTGCTAGTGAAATACACACACAGTTCTCATTTTAAAGGTGTAAAACACAAAAACTCCTCCCCCTCCCTAGCTTACCGCAAACAACAAACTAACACCAAATCCATACCAAATTTTACTTATCACATTTACACACATTCCTACTATATATCTAAGATGTCCTAAGAAGATTTGAAGGCTTGGTTAAGTCTTTACAAGTGTTAAGCAAGAAAAATGGAAGATTAGGGTTTAGGGTTTCAAGATCTTGCAAGCTTGGGTTTATAATCTAAACAAGGGTTTAGATTGTGTTGGTTATCATATTACATCATATTAAGGTTAACTAAAACCCTTTATGTCTTTACATTTATCATTTTATGCATATATGAGTTCTATATATTTAATCACCATTTAGGAAATGTTTTAACATATAAAATGGATTTTTACTTATAATCATGCTTTGATAAACTTTTTCACATGATATATGGATGTTAATATTATGTTAAAATAGATGTATAAGTCTTGTACACTTTTGGTTTATGTATAAAAAGGATATGTATAAACTAGTGATTAAAGTGTGCTTAAGGAAGTTATGGTTTATAAGTGTTATTATGGACTTGTTAACTTGGACATGTGGACAATATATGGACTAATGGACTTTATTATATGTAAGACATATAATATATATGGTATAAAAGACTTGTGGTAATTTACAAAGTTGAAAAGTATAAAGACAAAGTTTAAATATGGATTCAAGAAAGACTTCTAAACTTTCTGTCAAAAACACGAATAAAAACATATTTATTTTATATTTTTATAAAATACTACATCTCAAGACGATTCCGGGCATATAAGGAACTTGAAAAACCGATTTATAACGAAAAAGATACGTAGTTTACGAGTTTTACGATAATAAACGGTGTTATAAAAGAATTTTTATAAAAACTTGTTATAAAAACTCTACAAACAGAAGGTTTGGTATTTTTATTAAATCACACATATTTTTAGGATTCCAAAACAATAAGAATCGTAAATTTTCAATTAAAAACGAAGAAGTTATGAATTACGCGAGTTTATATACTTAAAATGTATAAAAATACTTTTATAAAACCATTTTTATAAAAAGTTACTGTTCATGACAGAAACATTTATTTTTGTAAACCTCATAAATAGATAGGACTTTCAATTACGAGAACGTGCTCGAAAGAAACGCTAAAAACGAAGCTATAACGAATAAGATACGCCATTTACGGGTTTTACGATAACTAAAACTATAAAAATAAGTTTATAACTGGTATGAACAGTAAAATCACTGTTCATCAGAGGACTAAAAATATGAAAATGTCAAATTTTGTTAAATCGTTTAATACGGAAATCTGGACATAAGAAACGCAAGAAACAGATTGAAAACGTAAAGTTTGTCATTTTTACTAAAGGATAATTATAAGTTTTAACTTATTAAATATGATTTCACTCATAACAATTAGATGGTGATTAGCTATATAGAATTATACATGGTAGTAGTTATCCAATGTGATTAGTACTTATACGACCTATATTGGATTTAGATTGCATTCTGTCATTTCTGTGACGCATTTTCTGTTGTATTTGAATTATTAATAACTCGAGGTGAGTTCATAGCCCCATTTCTATCTACTTGTTTACAAACTCTACGGGGTGGATTTTTACATGTTGTTTACTACGGACACAAGTGTTTAAACTGTATGCTATTTTGTGATCATATTATTGCTAAGTACCTTGCATAAGTCCCCTTTTATCATGAACGTGAGTTGCTTTATTAGTAAACGCGAGTTGTTGTGGATAGATCTTAGGATGACCAATCCCCACCTTTCTTTGGGGTCACAAGTTGACTCATGGTGCATTTAACATTTGAATAATACGGTGGTTGTTTGGCATCATTCTTTTTACTGCGTGGGGCATATATTACGATTACATATTACGTTTTAAGGTTCGATGTCATGAGCTTAGTGCAATAATACCTGTTTTTGGACTACTGAATATGATTCTTGGTCTACTATTACTTAAATCTTGTGTCCACCTCTTTTACCGACTAAACCTATGGATTCACTCAAACCTTTGTCGTTGACCTTTAGCATGTTTAATTTCAGGTCCTAAGGTATAAGCTTGGATGGGAGCCGTGACGGATATCAATGAAGATGGATTCTGTGTTTATTTAAATTCGATGCAACTTTATCTTATAAAAACTTATGTCATCTTTTGGTATTACGAAGCTTTTGTTTAATTAAGAACGTATGTGGAAATGTTTACGACTTTTAAAACATATGGGACCTAATGTATGAACTCTGATATTTTGCTATGGCATCGAATGAAATCTTATCTTAAAACGTCCATTTAAGGTCGTTTCCTATATCTTGATTGTTGTACTTTGACATAGCACCCCATTGTTACCATTTCGCTGCATACCAGAATTTGGGGGTGTTACATATCGATCAATCACCTCTTCAAGAATGAGGTCATCCTAGAAATTGGTATGTTTCTGATGCAGCATTATTTAAGATGGAAATGTTAGAGTTTTATGTAATGACTTACAGAGTAAAGATTATCGTAATGAGAAATTTGATATTCTTTTAGAAGGGAATGTGAAAAGTATGATTGATGAGCTTATAGGTAGATTCAAATGGAATGATGTTTTAAAGATTTTATAAAAGAAAGAGCTTCAGCATCTAGAGAAGGTGGCTAATCTTAGTACTTATCCTTCCCACCGTTTCAAATCTTTTTGCTATGATGACGATGATAACTATGATTACGAGGAGAGTACTATTCCTTTAAATGAAATTGATTCTCAAATACCTCCGTCTATTGCAAACACACCCGTGTTAGAGCCTGAGGACTTTCTCATCATGGGGAATGAGGATCTTAGCACTATTCCTGAAAAGGAATCGGAAAAATTCATAAGTCTAGTGTTGAGGACCTTGTTCCAATCCCAAGTGAGTCCAAGGATACATCCGAGAGTGTTTATTGATTGTGATTTACTTTCGTGTGATGATTTCTCTCCCATTAACGTTTATGAGGAAAAATCCGTGACTTTCTCTAACCCTCTTTTCGATTCAAATGATGATTTTACCTCTAGTGATGACGAGTTACTATCCGATGAGAGTATGCAAGATCTTTGACATGTGGGGCATCGATTTTATAGGACCGTTCCCGTCTTCTTGAGGAAACAAGTACATTCTCGTAACCGTCGACTACTTGTCTAAATGGGTTGAAGCAAAAGCGCTCCCCACTAATGATGCCCAAGTCGTTGCTAAATTCTTGAAATCTCTTTTTGCCCAATTTGGAACTCCTCGTGCTATAATTAGTGATCGCGGTACCCATTTTTTTAATGACCAATTCGCGAAGGTCGTGCTTAAGTATAGAGTTACCCACCGTCTTTCTACCGCGTATCATCCACAAACGAGTGGACAAGTGGAGGTTTCAAATCGTGGTTTGAAACTTATTTTAGAAAGGACCGTAGGCGAAAATCGTGCTTCATGGTCCGATAAGTTAGATAATGCATTATGGGCCTTCCATACCGCTTTCAAAACACCCATCGGGTGCACTCCTTATAAGCTAGTGTACGGAAAGGCTTGTCATCTTCCTATTGAACTTAAACACAAGGCCTATTGGGCCTTGAAACATTGCAATTTTGACCTTAAGACCGCGGGTGATCACCGAAAAGTTCAAATAAATGAATTAAATGAACTCCGTGATCAAGCCATGATAACTCTTTAATCTACAAAGAGAAAACGAAGAAGATTCATGACTCCAAGATTAAAAGCCGCGTCTTCAACGTTGGTGATCGAGTTCTTCTCTTCAAATCTCGATTAAAGATTTTCTCGGGCAAGCTCAAAACCCGTTGGACCGGACCATTCACAGTTGCTCAAGTTTTTCCTTATGGAACCATCGAGTTATCTCAAACCGACGGACCAAACTTCAAGGTTAATGGTCATAGACTTAAACATTATTTTGGAGGGGACATACCAACTATGGTTGTCCCGGATCTCCAAACTTTCCTCATGGACCATTAAATTTGGAGTCGAGTAAGGCTCGTGACTCGATTAACAAAAACAAGCGCTTCGTGGGTGGCAACCCATGCTTATCCCTAGTAGTAGTATGTTAATAAATAAGTGTGATGTGAGGAGGCTTGCCTCTTCCTTTCTCATGTTTCGTGTTTTGTGTTTTATGTCCAGGATTGCCTGGATTTTGAAGACTCTCGTGCTCGTGGTTTTGTCCATCGTTCACTCGATCTTCTATCCTTCGCATGCTTATTTATGGGAATCCGATATCCTAGATCTTATTGACTAACGTTTATCTATTAGCATAATTAATAAACGTCTTTAGATTTGCGTAGAGACCCCTTAATATTTGGATTATGCTTTGAAATTAGTATGGGGCGACAGACTCACATTGAGGACAATGTGTTGTTCTAGTATGGGGGGTCTTTCGATTCGATCTTACTTGCATTTGCCTTGTCTTCATGTAACCCTGTTTTGCCACCAAAAATAGCAAAAATATGCCAAAATTAAAAATTTTCAAAAATAGAATAATTGTTTTGACACGTAGTTTTGTCTTTTTAAGGAATAAATTTTGACTTGATCAAGCATGTTGCGCTCTAGCTTGCCCCTTAACTTATATAAATTAAAGCTTTTGCTAGTCTTTTATACAAGAAGCTTTAAAACGCGAATTCTAGCTCGAAAAAGCCAAGAGTTTGCAAGTTTCCATAATAGACATTAAATATTCAAAGCTTGTTTTATTAGACTAAGCATTCGCGGATCTTTTTATTAAAGATTTTAAATTCATGAAGAACGAGAAATGATAGAGTTTTATATAAGTTAGATGCTAAATATAGAGTAGTTGGTTCTCTTTAAGGCTCATAGAGGTTAATTGTGGCTTTTTGCTCCCATCAGCTTAATAAACATTATATAATTGTTAAATAAATAAAGTTACTTTAGGTTTTTGCGATTCTTAGTTTAAATTACTTCGTAGAGATTCCTTCTGGTGAAAGTAAGGTACACATTGAGGTTTTGTCAGTGTTTTGGGGAAATAGGCTACCGATTCCTAACAGCTCGCTACCGTTGTCTAGGTAGTTAAAAGACCACAGGACTTGAAATTTGGCTACTATAATAATAATTAAGTAATAAACCGAATCCGAAATAGGACCACTTCCTCTTGCCGGCTCACAACCGATATGGTAGTCGTTTAAAGGATGGAGGTAGTAATAATAATAATAAAAACTGTGGGCTGATGAAAGTTTACTGCTTCTTGCCGGCTCACAACCGATGTGGCAGTCTTCTAAATAAGGCACATAGTAATAATCTGATACTGATAAAAGTTTGCTGCATCTTTTGCTGCTCACAACCGATGTTGCAGCCTTCTAAAAGGTCAAGGAAATTACCAAGGTCGAAATAAGACTCCTGGACCATGGTCGGCTCGCATACCGATGTGGCAGTTGTTTAAAGGACTGAGGTCTAATAATGTTGCAATAATAATAATAATAAAGCCAAATTTTGACTCTGGGGTTATCTAAATAGGATAACCCCTAAATCATGCAAAATTAGAACCTTAATGTGGACCTTATTTTCACCATATCGTCTCTTTAGGAAAGGATTTGAAACTAATTATGGTCTAAACTGGGTTTACTTTATGAGAATAAGACATTAATTAATTTGTCACCAATAATAATAAAAAAATCTTTAGAGGATTTAGGAATAAGGAAGCGAAAAGTAGCTATGCATACACAATTAGGATTTACGAGTAGTGTTAGCATCTTAACTTGTATTTAACTATGATTTCGTTTTTAAGCTTGGTTTGGGGCAGGTGAAAAATTGAGAACGATGAATTTATCCTTTTAGTGTTTCTTTTTCCGTGATCCTTTAAGTTATGATATGTATAAATATAGAAAAATGGTGAAACGTGGCGTTTCAAAACTAGTGATTTCTTAATACCCTTAGATGAGCACTTAGCTACTTTTCGAGGTGATTAGTTTAGGGGGATTGGAATTTTTGGTTTTAAGTGTGTTTATGACATTGCATGAGGACACGGCAATAGCTTAGTATGAGGGATTTTGGTATGTGCTTAAATACATATACCTTTTACCTAATAAAACGAGCTAAAAAGACCAATAATGAACGAAAATGACATTAAATTGCATTGTATATGTGTGTTTTGTAATTAATGTCTTGCAGGTAAACGGATATATCAAATATGGACAAAAACGAAGCAAAACGGACAAAACCTCGTACTTTGTATATTGACAAACGGACCCCCCAAAGTGTTAAACGGAAAAAATATAAAGGAAAACAGGAAAAAGTGGCTTAATAAAGTGTCACGTCAAATTACCTCCGTTTGAGTGCTACGATAGGAAGATTAGCAAAGTGTAGGCATACAATAGAAAAATAAAGTTCATAGCTTACAAAAGAAAAACGTGACAAGTTCGATGCTTTTCTAGACCATTTGCCCTTAATTAAGAGATGCTAAAATCACCTTCCAAGTCTTGTTTGACAAAAGGTTTAAACGTCCTAACGCATCTAAAAGAAGTAAAATCCAGACAAACATTTTTAAATGTCAAAAGCTCTTAAACAACCTAGACTATATGCCATTAAGAGATATTATATGCCATTAAGATATATTAACTGATTTTATAAAAAAACATACGACAGTCTAAGTCTTATATGGGTGTTGTGAATTTTAACTTTTAAGCAAGATGTTAAGGGGGTTTTGTGTTAACTTATCTAATTCACTTATTAGCTGATTAAGAAGGAAACCGAGGGGCTCTAAAGTGTTTGCTTAGCTTAGACTTCTCAAATTACATATGATATGTTGATAAGCTCCTTTATATGGCTTATGTAAGCTTACAAGCTCATTATTAATTGTACTTTTGTTTTTATTTTAAATACCATAAGCTAATCCAACATGTAGCAATACTAGATACTTTATGAGTATATTGATCATAAGCTAGAAACTGTTTACCAAAAATAAGCTTAAGTGCATAAAAAAGGCTTAACACAAAGACCCCATAAGTCTTCAAGTCAGGGGTATAGATGAGTTGAATAGAGTCAAACTTTGGCAGGGCTCGACTCGAATCGATAATATTATGTTTGGCTCGAGCTCGACGAGCATTTACGAGGGAAGCTTGAGCTCGGCTCGATAAAGTTAAAATTCGGCTAAAGCTCGGCTCGAAAAGCTTGATTTTATTGTAATGACGTGTTATTTTAACCAACTAAAATTAAAATGTAAGATAAAATTTGAATTTGTCTCGAGTGCGACTTGACATATTTATAAATAGTAATTTACACTTACATATAAAGCCCCTAAACTATACATATTATATAAAATGATTATGTATCACTTAAAGGCTAGAAAAGCTTGACAATAACTCGAGTCGAGCTTATATTAGCTCAAGCTCGACTTGATAAACATTTTGAGCTCATAAATTAGGCTTGAGGGTTGATAAAGCTAGGCTTAAACGAACTCGAATCGAGTTCGAGATCGAATTAGTCGAAAAAGTTCGACTTGTTCACACCCATAGTTCAAGTTCATGTATATGTGATGTGGTCAAGTTGAAGGCAATCTCAAGCTTATTATGAGTAAATTGAAAAAATCATCTTTGTGGTTTGGTCATATTGCATGTTTCGTTCGTATAATTTAGAAAGTGCAAATAACTTTGGCTTTGATTTCGTCCTTTGTCAAACTTGAATTGATGAAATACTCATATGTTTCCTATTTTTAATTTTCTCTTTTATTTTTTTTAATACCCATGTCTTCATATTTTATCACTATCATCACATATCACCATTACTACGTAACCCGCAGAAACTCCCAACCTACCGCATATCACCATCATAATCATTCATTATTTTTCATAGTGAACCTTACACACCCTCACACCACCGCTACTACAATAGAAACGACCACCACATCATATATCATTTTTTGTCACCATCTTCTTTTCCTCGTAGTATACCTGTTACACCCCCCAAAATATGTCGCAGCGGAAATAGGTAATCGGGTCGTGACGTCATAAGTACACAAGCGCAAGATACAAGAGAACGACCACTAAATGGACGTTTTAAAAAAAAGTTGGTCATTTGTTATATTAAAATAAATTGAGTTTTCTATCAAGTACATTTAATAGATTCCAATACAAAGTAATAAATTGTTCAAAAGATAGACAAATGATCAAAGTAATGCATGAAAAAGACTTTTGGGATGCAACTCCAAACGCTAGCCATGCAATTAAGGACCTAAGAAAAACATGCTAAAATGTCAACATAAAGTTGGTGATTTCATAGGTTTAAGTAAAGTATTTACGAAAACCAAAAGAGTTTAGTGACTACTGTTTCACTTCCAGTATCATAAAAAATATTTAGAAATCCGTGACGTTCAACAAAAGTAGTGTAGACTACAAAATTTAAGAGTGTGTGTGACTATTGTAATACATACAATATCAAAAAAGTATTTATAATATTGTCCTAAGCTCATGACACCGAAGCCTTAACAAGTTGTGTAAATCATAGTCTTTTAGATTCGTCTCAATCTGATGTTTTGCCAAAACACCTAAGTACTACCTCAAATGAAATGCACCCGCTGGCCAATGTACTCATCCAGAATTATGGGTGGGGGTGTCAACCCCAATAGATCTATTCACAAAATTCGTGCTTACACAAAGTAATTAACGGTCCATGATAGTGTATACTACGTGGCAATAGGGAAACTTTGGCAATCCGTAAAAGTTTAAAGCACTTGAATCCATAGTAAAAGAAACCAACGTATTCGTAAAAGCTTAACGTACTTGTATTCATAAGTAAAATGAGTGTGAAATCATTCATGAAAACGAGTTTATAAACGAGCATATAAACGAGTTTGAAATCAATAATGTAAACGAGCATTTAAATGAGTTTGAAATCAATTATGTAAACGATTTTGTAAACGAGCATGTTTCTCACCCCGAGAATTATAAAGTTAACATAAAAATGAGTAAAACGTGGGGCTATAAACTCACTTTAAGCAAGATAGTAAGTAATGAAATAATCAGCGAATGAAGAACGTAAGTGAGTGATCCTAAACGTCACCTAATTAAACGACGCGCTTTAGGGGCAAGCAAAAGATAACAAAATGTTGCATAAATCGTTTTTAGAAAGTCAGTATCATCCATACGTGTTTGTGTCGTAGTTTAAATAGTCAAAACGCGACTTAGTAAAAATGTAGAGTTTTTAGTTAAGTTTCGACACTTATACTGAAAGTTACTATCTGTAGTAAGTTTATAAATCTCGAACATTAATGTGGTCTAATTATATTTGTTAAGTCCATTACGTCTAAATGCACTAAGTGACCTTAATTGTCTAGTTCCCATTTTTATTTCGCCAAAACATATATTACGTCTATTATTACGTTTTTACTTCTAATAAACCACTTAGCGTTCTTAAATAATGTCTTAATAAAGTTTCTAACGCGTCTAAACATTATATACATGCTACTATAATATTTGCTAAGGTTTTTATATCCCAAACAGACTTGAAAACGCTCGAAAACTCATTTTAATATTTCAATCAGCACCCTTTTTATACTTAAAAGTTTCAGAAAGTGTCCGACATTAAACTAGTGTAACTCCCTCGTTATAAACATTCACAACTCGACCGAAGGCTGCGTTTTAAGAAAAAATCATAATCTACAACTTTTCTTTTATAAGTTTAAGCCGGTTCGGATGCAAAACAGGTCAAAAGTCACTTTCAAAATTCATACAGAATGTCCCGAAAACTATTTTGAGCTGTTAAAAATATTCTAGTTTCGCCAAACTTAAAACAGCCATAACTTCTTCGTTATAAAGCGGATTTTCGCGTTTTTTATATCAAAATTTCCGTATTAACATGTACTAACATAATCTTATGGTTTTAGCTTGCCAAAATATTTTTAAGTACCCCAAATCATACAAACTCTTCTGGGACAACAACAAGTTTAAACCAAAAGTTAACCAAAAATCAGCACAACTTCCCCAAAGTCTTAATCTAGCCTAAACTCCTTTCACTACTATTAACAAATCCACTTCAACTATATCTTAATCCCATCACCAACAACATACTACTTCACTTATCCACAAGATTAACTATAAATAATCACTAGTTTATCCCAAAAATTCAATAAACACAATATTATTGCAAGAACATAAATAATATTTTTCCATCTTTAAAAATCACTAGTTTAGTTTATGAAAAATATAACACAAACATAAGGATGATATGGTTTATGTATAATATCATGACTCAAGAACAAGAATCAAAGAGAAGTGTTTAAGAAATGCTTACAAAAGTGATGAACAAGATAAATGAAACAAGAATAAAGAGAGGAGGTCACATCTTGCAAAAACCCCATATAAACTTTGAAACCCTAACTATGAATCTTGGAAACCCTTGCTTAAAACATTAAGACCCAATTTGTAAACACCTTAGAATACCTTGCATATCAACCCTAAACACTTGGAATTGATGGAAAAATAGAAGAAATGAATTTCTTATGGTGTTGCCATGACCAAGACAAGAGCAAAAGAGAAATGAGTTGGTGCTTTTTGTTTGCAAGAATATGTGAACCCTAAAGTGAATATAAGTGTGTATTTATAGGGAAAGAATTAGGGTTTTGGGTTAAGTCTTGTAGCTAGCCAAGTGACTAACACAAGCTCATGGGTTGTGGGTTAGGTTTAGTTCATATAGAGCCAAAGGGGAGGGGGGGTCTTGAGCTTATTTGGAGCCATGGTGCAAGTATATGGTTTACTAGTCAATATGTGATCAAGGCTTACAAGACCACATAGGGTGGTCAAGTATATGCATTTGTGCATGAGAGTGTCACTCTCATTTATTACATCTTCACATGCATGCAAATTTCAAAAAAAAGATGCCCTTTCTTTTATTTAAATTAGAACTGGAAATTTAAATAAGGAGGGGGGATATAATTTTAAGATTTATAACATTAGGAAGTATAATGGGTGACTTGGGTTTACATGCAAAGGTGGTAGCTTCCGGGGTTCCATACACACCTAAAATGTTAAAAACGCAAAACGTACGCGGAAAACGTAAAAATCGTAAACGTAAGTGTACATAACCTATGTAACACTCTAGAATGATCATAACACGTAAAATATGAGTAGACTATAATTATTCCAAAGTCGGAGCGCATTCGAAGACTTTTTTCAGTATACGCGGGGCAACTTCCCTGTTTTAGGTCAAATCGACTCCGAAAATGATAAAAGTAAAAACAATCAAGGTTTAAAATAAAATAATTCAAGTTTATAAATAATTATTTAATCCAAAATTGTCGGTTGTCACAATACCACATCGCCAAAAAAGAAAGATAAAAAAGAAAAAAGTTAATGTTAGCCTTAAAATTTGAGCGTCATTACGGAATTATATTAGTTATCCATAGCCATGAACTGTTAGATAATAAAAACCCCGTAGGTATAATCTTATTAATGATCATTATTTATAATGGTAAAACCCTAATACCCTAAACCCACAAACTGGGCTTGGGCCTATTTATCCACTAATACTCCCCCACAGTCCGAGCGGCGAAATCTAGAAAGCTAGGACTGGAGTAGTAAACTAGAAAAAAACAAAACATTAGCATAATAACTAGTTATTTGATGCAAACAGCCGACAACAAGCGGTTACTGATCTTCAAAACTGATAACCCAATGTATCATCCGGGATACACCAAAGTATCCTGAACCAGGATAAACCAAAGTATCCTATTTTCATACGGGATAACCCAAAGTATCCCGTAACGAAGTATGGGATAACCCAAAGTATCCCGTAACAGAGGACGGGATAACCCAAAGTATCCCGTAACAAAGGACGGGATAACCCAAAGTATCCCGTAACAGAGAATAAACCAATGTATTCTCTTAAATAAAAAAAACAAAACTTAAAAAGAAGTAAATAATTAAAAAGTAAACAAGAGCATGGATCCCAATCTGAAACACTGCCAAGTGAATCAATTAACTTCTCAAGATCATAGTTGTTCAACCTGAGTAATTCCTTATTTAGATCAAGCTGCTTAAATCCTATGTCAAATAAACGACTGGTTGAATGTAATTAATAATGACCAAAAGTAATAAGGAATGTAATTATTAAGGAACTTTATATGGACAATAATATGGGAACAATTGTTAAATGATGCAGGTTTTGCAAACTCAAAAAAGTTTTACAATCCCCTAGGCATAGTACCTAAGTTGCAGTGTAGTATAGCAAGGACTCGGGGGTTGTTATCGTTCTCTAGGGGAATAGCGTGTGAAGGCTCGAACTAAATCTAACAGAGATCTAAAAGGGTTGAAAAAAGATTATTTTGTATTTTTATATTTTATAGAAAGCAAGTATAATTCTGGTTTTAGAGGTATGTTTTGGTTTTAACTAATTAAACTAATATTAAATCTAAACTAAATTGGTGGAAACTCGTATGATAAAAAAACATATCTACTGAATCATGTACTAATCTTCAGGTTGTTTCTCCTAATCCTATTGCTTTGTCACACTTGTGATGATCTGTGTAAGTATTTCTTAGGTCATGAACAAATTACACAAATCTGCCGTCTATGTAATAATCCGTTAAGGCAACGCACAGGTAAGGTAGTATGAAGACTATTACAATGCCCCTGAGAATACATTACATGCATTAAAACACTTAAGAAGGATCAACCATATTAGGGGTAAGGTAGCATGAAGACTGTTACCGATGGTATCTTTTCTATACACTCGCGTTTCCCTAGACGTCTATGCTAATGTAATATTTTATAGCTAGTTTTCTAAAGCCTAACGCGCACATCTATCACAAGAAGCGATATGAAATGGATCTACAACCTAAGTTTCATGAAATCATAAGTAAATACTAATGGATCTATCCTAGCATATTAAAGAGAAGCGAAGAACATAAATTAATCAGACAACACATAGACATATTGAAAGATTAAAGGATAAATGACTTCGGTTGATTAAAACATGAGTTAAAGGGTGACACAAGAGGGTTTTTAGGCCCTAAAATCGAACCTAAAAGCTACTACACTTGAACCCTAATAATAATAATCGTTTCTCCAAAGTTACACACAAGTTCCACCCAAACCCCTAAAAACGAGTTTGTATATATTGGAAATAGGCCGCGACGGCATCGTAAGATTCCTGACGCCGTCACTTCGCTAAATCTTCTAGGGTTTCTTTTGAGGAGGTTACGTCCTAACGTCGTCACATGTTTCTTAAAGCCATCTCTTGTACGTTGTAACGGCGTCGCCAGGAAATCACGACACCGTCTCTAGACTTTGTGAGCATATCTTTGAAACCACTTCGTGTAAAGCTGCAATCTTGTCCTGTTTCTTCCCAAATTGAGTCCAAGTCACGTGTATATCCTCTAAGATCTTCTCAAATGCTAAAAACACAAAAAGAAACGATTAAGCACATGTTTTGGGTATATTTGCATGATTTAGGGGGTTAAATGACCCTGAAAAAGTGTATAAAATGACACCTCATCAAATACCCCTACACTTGGGATTTGCTTGTCCTCAAGAAAATGAGCTTTTCTACCTATCGGGGGCATTTAACTTACTTTTTAAAGATAGTTTACGACAAAACCAATTAGACCTCGTAATTAAAAGCACTAAAAATATATACTAGCACCTCATAATAAGTGATTGGATTCTCTTTTTCTCTCAGGTTTATAATGAATTATAACAATATAAGAAACGGAAAATAACACTCATTACCTGTCATAGCATATAAATTACCATAGGCTTGGTAAAGGATCAAAAACCTCCACAGCAATGGCGTAAGCACCTAGGAATTACTATCAAAGAGGTCTTTAAAGGGTTGTAACGTTAGGTGTAAGGTAAAGGAAACACGGTTAGGGATATTTGAGGAATTTACTGGTGGCAAGTCAATCATTCACAAGAATACATGTAACAACGTTGCTAAGCCAAGACTCAACCACACTAATGTAATGGGCGTAAGTTAAAAGGAAAGCAGATGGATGGGATATAGATGGGTTAGATTTTGGGGTGGATGGGATGTAGTTTATAAATAAATAAATAAGAATACACGGTTGAAGGCTGTTATTCAATTCAAAACAAACCTCGACTAAACGTAGACTAAGATATAGCAAACTTTACAATTAAACTATCTTGATACATACATGAACATAAGCAATAATGGCAAGCCGTACGGGACTACGATGTACAAACTTTACAACTAACTATCTTGATATAAACATAATCACAAGCAAAATGGTAGCCCTTACATTTTTTTCTCTTTTTTTACATACATTTTTTTCGATTTTTTTTTCTCTTTTTTTATATACATTTTTTTCGTACACTTTTGCCCTGTCATTTGCTGAAACAAAATAATACATGATTTGGGGTTTATAATCACACCTCTACACTTGAGTTTTAGAACTCATAATTACAAACTAACTAATCTAATGACCCAAATTGAAAGGATCAAAATAACATGGAGTGTATTAAGCACGTATGGGGGTAATAACTATTTCTCCATAAAAATATAAAAACTACCATGAATCTTAATCGTCCCAAAACTGTATACACTAATCAAAAGACTCGACTTAGCAGCCATGTACTCAAGCAAATAATTGACTGAGTTTTACAATAATGTGCTAAAAACGAGTACATACAAGGAAGGTTAAGGCAATTTGGGTATAATATTTAGTGTGGGTGTAAACAATGCTCTTCATTAATAATCTGGAATCCACTAGAAAATTACAAGAACTGCGAAAAGGATAGGCTCAGAGGGGTGTACTAGGGGTATCTTGCACTAAAAATGAGTGTGAAGCAAAGGTGTAGGGATAGTTATATGATTGGGGAGACCATAATAACAATTACAGGTTTAAAACATTGGTTAATCCTAGTGCCTCTTATCATTTAGCAAATTCTAATCACACGATCTCACTAGCAGTCTCAGGATAAATCACAAAAACAAATTCTAGAATTTAATACACTATCGGTACACTCATATAGTTTTAACCGATACCAATGCTCCAGAAAAGGTGACAAAATCACATATGCACGATCAAATCCATGAACGCAACACACATGATTGCTTAGTCCTTAACTCGAGCAAGCTAAAGGTAAAACTATATTAGGTATCAAAAATGGATGCCTGAATTCCTAAAGATCTAGGGGCGAACCTCACATTTTTGGGGTGGAATTTTTAGAGTGGTACGGTGTTAGAAACACAAAAAGTATCAGTCACTACCAATATAGTTAGTCGTAGCTCGTAGATTAATCATAAGGTTAAGATAGAAAGCTAATCGGGCTAAAGACCCATGGAAAGCCTTTTGAGAGGCCCATGGCCGGTTACATGTATGAGTATAAATACCCTCTCCACACATGGAGAGGGTGTTGGTTGGTTTGTTGGTTCATTTTCACATAATCTAATCTTTTTTTCATTTTTACTTTCTCTCACTAGAAACTTCCTCCCATCCACTTTATCTCTCTATAATTTCTTCATAGTTATTTGGTGTTATAGATTGCTAGCATATTCTACAATTGGTATCAGAGCCATGGAGTGATTTGTTAAGTTTTGTGTTTGTTTTCTTTTCTTTGTTTGGTTTTTTTTTCTTGTTAACCGTACCATTCTCTTTTATTTTTTCTTGTTTTCGAAGCTCTTTGGTATACTAAAAGATCATTTATATAGGTAAATCTGATCTAGTATCTTTAAGATATAGGTTTTCGAAGCTCTTTGGTATACTAAAAGATCATTTATATAGGTAAATCTGATCTAGTATCTTTAAGATATAGGTGTACATGCTTTGAATCAAGAAAAACATCATTTTTGTTCAACTTTTGTGTTTGAATAGCTTTAAAAAGTACAAATCTTGATTTCAAAATTTTTTACTTAGAAATTAAAGTTTGCATTTTTAAAGTACCTATAGGGTTAGTAATACTAGTTGTAAGAGAAATTTTAGGCAAAAACGATCAAAAGTGAGTCTTTTTGTGTTTTGAAAGATTTGAGTTTCGTACCAGTTGAAGGCGAGTTAGCAATTTTCTTGTACAAGGCGAGTTAGCAAGTTTCTTGTGCAAGGCGATTTAGCAATTGGCAGTTGAAGGCGAATTATCAACTTCTAGTTACAAGGCGCTTTAACAATTTCCTATAGAAGGCGATTTAGTAGTTTTCCAAGCCAAGGCGATTTATCAACTTCCTTTACAAGGCGATTTAGCAATTGTCTTTAGAAGGCAATTTAACAACCTTTAAAAGGAAAATTAATTCACTTGAACTCAATTCAAAACTCAAATTTGCTAAAGTAAATTATACGGTTTATCTCTTTGATTTATAAAATCCCATGAAACTTTCAATCGTCTTCTCGGTTTTATCAAGAGTTGTAAAATCCCGTATAGTTTCAAGTCTTACAACACTCAAAATACAACTTACTAAACAACACAATTACTTTCAATCACCGTTCGATCCACAAGTAATCTAATAACATCAAATCAACATGGATTCAGTTATTCCACTTGGACAAAATAATACTCTTGCTGAGTATATGATACTCTCCAGTGCTGACAATCGTCCACCTATGTTGGACAAGAACTTGTATGATTCTTGGAAAATTCAAATAGAACTCTACATGCAAAATAGAGAGCATGGAAGAATGATACTTGAATCAGTTAAAAATGGTCCACTCATTTGGCCTACTATTGAAGAGAATGGAGTGACCAGAACTAAAAAATATGTTGAATTGTCTGCTGCTGAGAAAATTCAAGCTGATTGTGATATGAAAGCTACCAATATCATTCTTCAAGGTCTGCCAACTGATATCTATTCACTTGTGAATCATCACAGAGTTGCTAAAGATTTATGGGAGAGAGTTCAATTACTGATGCAAGGTACCTCTTTGACTAAGCAAGAGAGAGAGTGTAAGTTATATGATGCATTTGATAAGTTTACTCACATAAAGGGGGAACACTTCACAAGTATTACTTGAGATTCACTCAGCTGATTAATGATATGAACATCTACAACATAAAATAGAGCAATTTCAAGTTAATACTAAGTTCTTAAACAGTCTTCCACCGAAATGCAGCAAATTTATGACTGATGTCAAGCTCGTAAAGGATTTGCATACTACCAACTTTGATCAGCTTCATGCATATCTTGAACAACACGAACTCCATGCAAATGAAGTCCATCTTCTGCGTAAACGCAATCAAGATCTACTTGCATTTGTAGCAAATTAGCAGATGACACCACCTCACTTCAACACTTATCAGTCTTCATACAACAATCCTCAGATTCAACAACAGTTTCCACCATCTCAATATGGATCAATTCATCCCACTAAACATTACTCATCAACTTATTCATCACAACCTCAATTCAATCATTCATCAGTTCAACCATCATATCCATATCAGTCTCAAATGAATCATCAAACCTCATCTGTTCCACAAATTTCTTATCAATCACCTCAAGTTTCTACATAACCAATGACTAAGTCACCTCTTATGGACTCAGGTTTTGTTGTTCATGTATTCTCTCCATGAGATGATCCAATTGTTTATCTCAACAAGGCAATGGCTTTTTCAATAGTTGTAGCTTCTTTAAGGTTCCTGGTATGTGCTTAAATACACATACCTTTATCTAAATAAAACGAGCTTAAATAACCAAAAACGGGCACAAAATGCCAAATATATGCTTATTTTGTGTTATTTATTGTGCAGGTAACGGGTATTCACAAAAAGACAAAAATAATGCAAAAATCAGACAAAACCAAGCACGGGATTGGAAAGAGCGTGAAAAGTCAAAGCCAAGGACATGTGCATCTTATTAGGGCAACCCGACCCATGTTAAGGGGCCAAGTCAGCCCATTAAGCCATTTAAACAAAGCCTTATAATTACAAAAGCCAAAAATCCAATCCATAACCAAACGGCCCAAAACCAAAAACACTTAACAGCCCACTATACTGCTGTTAAGTGTGTTACACCGCTGGTCCTTATCCATTACACAGTTAGTCCTAAACTGTTTGCATCGTCAGTCCCTACACCTTATAATCACTAACGCTCGTTACCCCCTTTAACTTCCATTTTTGAAATATAATTAAATAATCCGAAAAAGGTGCACAAAGCCAGAAACGGGGCAAAACCACCCCTCCATTGCTGCGATATGCTCACAACGCACCCCTCAACACATCCTGACACCTCAGTGTCATGTTGGCATACTCAAGGCCTCTCATTAGGCGAAAAATACGTCAACAATTATGGGAAGAGCCCAAAGCATTCAAGATGCAGTTTAATGTTGATTGGCCAAGATTGGAGCTTTCCATAAGCAATTATAGCATGATTGGAAGAATTCAAGGGTGGCAGTCTTATCTCACAAGAAGCACAACATTCCCCTATAAATAGGGGAAGAATTCACTCGAAGAAGACATCCTTTCTTTTCCAGCAATTTTACTTTTACTGCAATTTTATTAAATACTCTGTTTTAAGCCTTTTTACTTAAGCATTTTTACTTTCCAAGCATTGTACTCTCAAAGTTATTCAATAAAAAGTGAAGTTTCATTACATCTTTTCATTACTGTTCAATAATTTTTAAGCTTTTTGATGATAAGCCAAAAAGGGATGGGCTCATTGGTGCTTACTAGCTTATGAAAATAAGCTAGAGCTTGTTACATCCTTGTTTAAGCAAAGGATTAAGGTGTGTTCTATTTTTCATTCAAAAAGCTTATTTTGTCATTTTCTTATTTAAGTGCTTATTGTGCTTAGTTTGCTTACTCTTTCTTTTTATTGCTTATGAGTGATTTTATAGCTAGTTAAGTTCTAAAGTTAATACTACTGCTAATTTTAGAGTTAAATACTAGTTAGTTTTGAATCATTTTAATAATTTTCAGATTTCAGCTTAAAGGTTCTTAATTTTACCTTAAATTTTTTGCTTAATACTGTCTCTAATATAGATTAAGTTCTTATTTAATCGTGTTTCCAGTCAATGAATCTTTTTAATGTCTGATTTAGCTTAAAAATTGATTCAAATTTTAAAGGGAATGTTAGGTTCAAGGTTTTAAAACTGGTCAAATAAGTTCAAGAAGAGAAAGTCAGTTTTTTTAGAATTCAAGTCAATTTCTATAAGCTCTAATTCAATCTTAGAGTTAGTTTTATCAACATAGATAAAGTAAAATCTCATTCCAGTTTTAAGTTTGTTTTATAAATTTTTCAAATCTGACCATAAATAAAAGGGATTTTAAAACTTATTTGTTGATTTCTTTGAAAAGATGTTCTTGAGGTGTGATTTTCATGCTTAAAACAGCTAACTCTTATGCAAATTTGAAAAGTCTGTTTTGAGAACCTTTGTCATTTTGATTTTTTTTCTTTTTGAATCCTCTGTCCTAATCAATCCTGCTTATTAACCATTCCATGTTAAGTCAGTTTTTTGCAGATCAATATAGGGTTTAGTATAGCTTAATTTTAGTTAATTTCAATTGCATTTAGCTTATTTTGATCTTATCTAAATCTGTTTTAAGTCTTTGGTTTGTCAAAAGCACTTTTGAATCCTTAAAAAGTAGGCTGCAAGTTGTTGATTTTCTGAAAAAGCCATATACATCAGAAGAAGTCTGTCTGATTCAGCTTATTTTTGTAGCTTATTTTATAGGATAAATTGCTTATTTCTAGTTTATTTGAGTAGATTTAGTTCCAGTCTTAATCTGTTTTAAATTTTTAGCTTATTTCTAGTGCTTATTTGACCTAAATCTTAGTTTAAAAAGTGTTAAAAATCCTTTTGAATCTGTCTTTAGTATAAACTGTCTTATAGCTTTTAACTGTTTATCAGCTTATTTTGTTTGCTCATTTTTGTTCTTAATTGCTTATTGAGTCTAGATTAGTAACTGTTTTAGCTTATTTATTTTTCTTTTAGCTTATCAGGTCTTAAAAAGCATATCAGTTTAATAAGTTTCAAAAAGAGTCAAAAAGCTAAACTGCCCTTTTTCATTTGCTTATTTCTCAGTTTTACAAAAAGTTCCTTTTTAAAAGTTGCTTATTTTCTCTTTCTCTTTAAGTTTTTTGTAAAAAGATTTGAAAAATAAAAAATAAAAAAAAACAAGGTCCAGGACTCGAACCTGCGACCTTAGCTTCACACACACACACACACTTAACCATTGCGCCCTTGGGACTTTTTCGTTAAACATCTGCACTATTTATTATTTAACCTTATCTTTCAGTTTTATAAATCAGCCATTTTTAGCTTATTTCACTGCTTATTTCAACAGCTCTTTCACAAGTCTTATTTTTCCTAGATTTTAAATAAATCAAAGTACTTTTCATAAATTTTTCAGAATTTTTAGATTTAGTTTGCTATTTTTAATAATTAATTTAGTTTAAAATTTGTTTTAATTTATAAGAAATAAAATAAAAGTAAAAAAAATATAATTTCTTTTTCAAAAATTATCTTTAATCATTTAGGACTTTTAGAAATTAAATTTGTTTTTCTAGGGTTAAAAATTTATAATTTAGGTTTATAGTTGCGTTTTTATATTCCCGTTAACGTTTTTCATGCTTAAGTCGTAATTACTTTAATTGTTGCTTACCTTACTTATTTTAGGATTTTGACAACATTTAGTAATCTGAATTTAGGCCTGCAGTTAGTGTTTTAGCTTTTAGAAAAACTTTGAAAAATCTAAAAACATAGAATTTAGCCTGAACTGCCATTTTCTTTAGCTTTTATCTAGCTTATTTAGTTTCCTTAATTGCTTATTTCTTGCTTATTCTAGGTCCTTGTAGTTTAAACTTGATCTGTTTTTAGCTTTTAGAGCTTTAGTCATAGTTTAAGTAGCTTTCAAATTAGCTTATAAACTGCCTTTTAGTCTTACTTCTTTGTAAATTATCTCAAACTGCTTAAATAAAATTATGCCTTATTGCTTATTTATTTAGCTTTTATTAGCTTATTAAGTTTAGTATAAGGTCTGTTTAGCTTATTTTGTTTATAATGCTAGCTTAAGTAGTCTTAGCTTATAACAGTTTAGCTTAATAGTCATTTAGTAAGAATTAGTCATTCTGTCATTCTAAACCAGCTTATTCTAGCTTAATATTGAGTTTCACCAAAAAGTTCATTTGTCAAGTTGCTTATTTTAGTTTGTTCTTTCAAAGTTTTAAAAAGAAAATAAAAAAAATAAAAATATTTTAGCAAAAAGGACAGGTCCAGGACTTGAACTTGCGACCTCTCCTTTAACACACCTAAGCCTTAACCATTGTGCCCTTGGGACTTTTTTTATATAGTCTCATTTCATTTTATTCTTAAGCATTTATCCAGTTTAGCTTATTCGAGCTTATTTGCTTATTTACTGCTTATTCACCGGCGAAATGAGAAGGTTTTTAAAATCGCTTCGCGCTATACCCCGTTCCTACCGCCTCTTTTGTGCGTGTTTTCTGAGAGAGAGCTCACCTGTGTACCTTTGAGCTATCCGGTTTGCCTTAAAGAATTTTTGGTGTTTATATTTTACGGAGGGAGAGGCAAGATTTAGTTTTATAGGTGCTAGGGCTGCAGCGGGGGAAGTTCGTCGTCAGGTCCCAGATAATTCGAACCTTCACAACTCCCCAAGACGTCGTAAAAAAAAAACATTCCCAACAAGATACGAATCGAGCTAATAGATTGAAAAACCCGTAGTTACGATGGCCGATACACGTACTATGGGAGGAGATTTGCTCCAAGCACCCACCGAGGGTTACGGAGATGCGATCGTTATTCCCGCTATTCTAGCGGAGAATTTTGAGCTTAAACACGGTTTTACGGATCAATCTTGAGGGAACGTTAAAAGTCATTTTTTATGCGTTTGAGAGAAGGAAGATCCTCAGCTCATATCGTTGGTATCACAAGAATATATTGCTACGAATTAAGTATAGAGATGTGCCTAATTCGTCGATTAAGGTTTCTGTATTTTCCCTTTAGGGAGTCCAATCGAGGGGGAAAACCCGATTTGGCTGGAAAAAGAACCACTTGCTCTATTAGTGAGGCTTGGGAAGTCGACTTAGTTTCCAAATTCGATTAATCCCAATTCTTTTCCTCCATCAAAAAAAAAACCAACAAAATCTTCGAAATGAGATTCCAAAATTTCAGCACGAGGGTTGATTTTTTGATTAAATCCTTCGTGTGAGGCAGGAGTATGCTGCTATTCAAATATCTCCTGGTGCATGCCACATCACGTTTCACGGAATTACAACCGCGATTTCTACTTTCTATAATTACCATTAACAGGTCAACCGATCAAGATTCGTTGAAGCAGCCCGGCCGGTTGGCAATCTTTATGACTAAGACTCCCTAAGTGTAAGAGGCCTTAAACCCTTATCGAGGAATAAGTCTAAATTTCGCACTTCCACGAAAACATATCGGGGTTGTTGCCAAGTGAATAACGAACACTTCTACCTCATGTCTTTCAACCTGATGTTGCTTTGCAACAGCATCGATGTCTTTTAGAGGGCTTTCCTCTTAAAACCACAACCCTCCTCCAGTCATCCGTAAAGCGTTAAAGAGATGTATTATTTTACTTGTGGTGGACCCACCTATTACTTACAGTATCTTGCCACCGAAGGAAACACTTCAGATATCCAGGGGAAAATATTCAGATGCATATGTTTCTGCAGACCCGCAAGTAAACTATAGATCAGGATCATGCGGAACTAGCTGTCCCTCTGGAGTGTAACTCTCAGTTCTATCTACCCGGTATTTCCACACAGTTCAAACAATCAATAACCTTAGTGGAAATAATTACAGAACAAGGAAATTCAACTTATCCGGAGGCTCCGACTCAACCAACTCAGAGCGTGCTCCGTCAATGAACTCCTCAAATTACATTAAATTTAATTACACAACAGAGGCGAGCTAATGCAAAATCAAATCACAATATGAAAAACTGAGTTTAAAAAATGAATTTCAGGCTTGAGAAAATGATTTTATTCTAATTATTGATCAAATTAAACATAATCGCTGTTAGGTTGTGGTTCTCTTCCCTAATCAACTAACCGGTTGTATAACCATCCAAAAGTGACTTGGAACGCAATGCACTACCCGAGGAGTGGTGTTTCTTACGATGACTAGGTACCCATATCCCACCTTCCTTTCTCTCCTTGATCCCAAGTTGGATGGAAAGAGAGTCCCGAGGTGACAAAGGATCCAGTTGCAACCAATTACTCGAAAAAGTTCCAACCATCCCTGATGACCAGCGGGGCCTCAACACCAACCTTTGAGCCCGTTAACGCTCCAGAAGATTCCTAAACCGTATATTTACTTATCCTTCGAGACAAGCAACCAAAAGCTCCGAAAAGAGACGATCATCAAATGAGAAGTTTCTTCAAATTCTTTCAAGAGCTACACGTTCGAACTTACTTCACTCGCTCTCTATATATAGATCTCTTCGTACTAAAATGCCCAAATTCTCTTCGCCACATTTAATAATCTTCTCTTACAATATGAGAATATTATTTGAATAGCCAATACACCGGTTAATGAGAATGATTTCGGGGGTGGGCGGTTATCCAATCCTTAAGAAGCAACCCCGAAAAAACAAGAGACCCCCGGTAAATTCCTCATTAGGCCATGTTATTTTGAGCCCTGGACATAGTTGAATGCTTAGCTTGGGCTGATCTTGGTGCACGAGCATCACTTGGTAATGCCTCTCTCCATATGTGATGAAGCTTTCACTCCCCGGATACTTAGCTCCTACTGCAAATTATTATTGAGCTGCGGACCGAACAGGGACAACTATTAGATGGCCAACCGGCATTGCCAAAGGATGTCTTGATGGGGGGGGTTATGGGGGGGGGGGTGTGTGGGGGGGTGGGGGGGGGGGGGGTGGGTGGGGGGGGGGTGGGGGGGGGGGGTGTGATTTGGGGTTGTGTTGAGGGTGGGCGGGGCAAATGAATGAGATGAATGAAATTTCCGATTTTCTCTGGCTGACTATGTAGTCGTAAAGATTAAGTTGTCGACCACGATTACCTTTAATTCTCGTGAGACCCTTTATGAGGATGGAACGAGGTTATCTTTGATTGATGATTTATGGTGAAGAATTAACGCTTCGAGTGAGTGATGAAGCATAAACATACAAAGTTGTAACTACATTCAAGATACTCCTACAATGATGCTGAATCAATTAACCGAATCGATGTCATCGATATAGCTTGTGAGGAGTATTCTCAAGAAGTGTTAGGATTTTTTGACAATTCTGAGAGTGGCAATCCTACTCCAATTTCTGAACCAATCATTGCTAAATCTTCACCCTCCTTTACTCCATTTGAGGGGGTAATTTCATTCTAGAAGAAATTGAAGCTTATCTTGCAAGTGACTCAGTTCCAACCTGAGAACTGAAGATGCTGAATTTGAATCCGGAGGGAGAAATATTCGTCAAATTGTGAAGAAGATGTTAAATAAAGACCCGTACTCTCCTCTCCCTCTGAAGGACCTAAAGTGTGAAGAACTTAAAAGCGTTAAATCCTCAGTTGATGAACCCCCAAAGCTTGAACTCAAAGACTTACCTTCTCATCTCGAGTATGCATTTTTGGAGGTTACCAATAAATTACCCGTCATTATTGCTAAAAACTTGAAAGACGAAGAGAAGGAACACCTCATAAAGGTTTTAAAGTCTTACAAGCAAGCAATTTCTTGGAAACTCTCCGACATTAAGGGTATTGACCCACAATTTTGCACTCACAAAATCTTAATGGAGGATGAATTTAAACCGGCGGTCCAACATCAAAGAAGGGTTAATCTAAAAATTCATGAAGTTATCAAAACGGAAGTTGTAAAACTCCTTGATTCTGGATTGATTTACCCTATCTCGGATAGTCCGTATGTTTAGCCCGTGCTTGGTGCCCCAAAAAGGGTAGATGACCGTTTGACAATGAAGATAACGAGTTTATTCTGACTAGTATTAGTACCTCGAGTGGCGTGTTTGTAATTGACTATAGGAAAACTAACGATCTATCCCGAAAAGACATTTCCTTCCCCGTTACATCCTGACCAAATGTTAGAAAGATTAGCCGGAAATGAATATTATTGCTTTTTAGATGGATTCTCCGGGTATTTTCAAATCCCGATTGACTCGCAAGACCAAGAGAAGACTACTTTCACTTGCCCTTATGGAACATTTGCCTATCGACGTATGCCTTTCGGTTTATGTAATGCTCCTGGCACGTTCCAAAGGTGCATGATGGCCATTTTCCACGATATGATCGAGGAAACAATGGAAGTCTTCATGGATGATTTCTCGGTCTTTGGCGATTCCTTCTTAACTTGCTTCTCCTATTTAGACAAAATGCTCAAAAGGTGCGAAGACACCAATCTTGTTCTAAATTGGGAGAAGTGCCACTTCATGGTTAAAGAGGGCATTGTCCTCGACCACAAGATTTCAAAATTTAGGATTGAGGTCGATAGGGAAAAAGTCGATGTTATTGCAAAATTACCTCTTCCCACGTCCGTCAAAGGAATTCAGAGTTTTCTAGGTCACGCCGGGTTTTATCGTCAATTTATTCAAGATTTTTCTAAAATTACCCGGTCGATGACCTATCTTCTTAAAAAAGAGACTCCATTTATTTTCTCGACCGAATGTCGAGAGGCATTCGAGACCCTTAAGAAGAAACTAAGCGAAGCTCCAATATTAGTTGCCCCCGATTGGGACTTGCCCTTTGAAATTATGTGTGATGCTAGTGACTTTGCAGTTGGGGCAGTCCTGGGGCAACGTAAGACCAAACATTTTTAGCTAATACACTATGCGAGCAAGACTATGTCCGATGCCCAAGCTCATTACACCACGACGGATAAAAGAATTATTAGCCGTGGTGTATGCTTTTAAGAAATTCCGACCTTATCTAGTCTTGTCAAAGACCATAGTGTATACAGACCACTCGGCTCTAAAGTATTTGCTCGCTAAACAAGATGCTAAATCGAGATTGCTTGGCTGGATTCTTCTCCTCCAAGAATTTGATGTCATTATCCATGATAAAAAGGAGCAGAGAATCTAGCGGTCGACCACTTGTCTAGACTAGAGAACCCCCAAAGTGATACCTAGATAAAGGAAATTACCGAAACATTTCCTCTCGAGACACTTGGGATGGTGACTTTTCAAGGTGATTCTAACACCACATGGTTTGCCGATATTGCAAATTACCATGCGGGGAACTTTATTGTTAAAAGGATGTCCTCCCAACAAAAGAAGAAATTCTTTAAGGATGTTAAGCACTATTTTTAGGATGACCCCTACCTGTTTAGGATTTGTGCGGATCAAGTGATTAGACGGTGTGTATACGAACAAGAAGCCGTTGATATCCTCATGGCTTGCCACAATAGACCCACCGAGGGACATCATGGTGCCAACTACACCGCAAAAAAAGTCTTTGATTCCGGTTTCTATTGGCCGACAATTTATCGAGATGCCCATAACTTAGTCACACGATGTGACGCTTGTCAACGTCAAGGTAAAATCGCGCAACGTTATGAGATGCCTCAAAATGCAATTCAAGTTTGCGAGATCTTTGACATATGGGGCATCGACTTTATGGACCCGTTCCCGTCTTCTTGAGGGAACAAGTACATTCTCATGGCCGTTGACTACTTGTCAAAATGGGTGGAAGCAAAATCTCTCCCCATTAATAATGCCCGAGTTATTTGTAAGTTCTTAAAATCTCTCTTCGCCCATTTTGGAACTCCTCGTGCTATTATTAGTGATCGCGGTGCTCATTTTTGCAATGACCAATTCGCAAAGGTCATGCTTAAACTGACTTTCTACCGCGTATCATCCACAAACGAGTGGAGAAGTTATGGTTTCAAATCGTGGTTTGAAACGTATATTAGAAAGAACCGTAGGAGAAAACCGTGCTTCTTGGTCCGATAAGTTGGAAGATGCATTATGGGCCTTCCGTACCGCATTCAAGACACCCATCAGGTGCACTCCTTACAAGCTTGTTTACGAAAAGGCTTATCATCTTCCCATTGAGCTTGAACATAAGGCATATTGGGCCTTGAAGCACTGCAATTTCGACCTTAAGACCGCGGGTGATCACCGGAAAGTTCAAATGAATGAACTTAATGAACTTCATGATCAAGCTTACGAGAACTCTTCAATTTACAAAGAGAAAAAGAAGAAGATTCACGACTTCAAAATCAGGAACCGCGTTTTTAACGTCGGTGATCGAGTCCTTCTCTTCAATTCTCGATTAAAGATTTTCTCGGGCAAGCTTAAGACCCACTGGACCAGACTGTTCACCGTCACCCAAGTTTTCCCTTACGGCACCGTTGAGTTATCTTCAACCAACGGACCTAACTTCAAGGTGAACGGTCATAGACTCAAACATTATTTTGGAGGGGACATACCACCCATGGTTGTCTCGGATCTCCAAACCTTCCCCATGGATAATTAAATTCGGGGTCGAGTCAAGCTCGTGACTTGGTCAACAAAAACAAAGCGCTTCTCGGGAGGCAACCCATGTTTCTATCTTCTTTCTATTTTCTAATAAGTGTAACGTGAGGAGGCTCGCCTCTTCCAATCTCGTCTTTTTGTTATCTATGATGATTGGCAGGATTACCCAGATTATGAAGACTCTCGTGCTCGGGGTTTTGTCCAACGCTCACTCGATCTTCATGCCTTTGCATGCTTATCTTGGGAATCCTATATCCTTGATCTTATTGACTGACGTTTAATCTTTGGCATAATTAATAAACGGCTTTTGATTCACATGAGATTCCCTTTTATATTAGGAATATACTTTGGAATTAGTATGAGGGGGTTGGCAACCCCCACACATTGAGGACAATTTATCGTTCTAGTATGAGGGGGGAATCTATTGATTTAATCCCACTTGCATTTGTCTATATCCTTCACGTAACCCTATTTTACCAAGAAAATACAAAAAAAATATGATTTTATGCCAAAATTTTAAAAATTTTACAAAAATAAAATACGTGTTTATCACAAATGTTGACTTTCTGCTGGTGAGAATAAGAATAATTTTTGACTTGACCGAGCATGTTGAGCTCTAGCTTACTCCCTTAACCTTTATATATGTCTAAGCTTTCTTTTGCGAGTCTTTTTTTCAGAAGCTTTAAAAATGCCGAAATTCTAGCTCAAAATGGCACCTAGATTTTTGCAAGTTCCATAAATGGACTTTAAATATGCAAGCTTTATTTTATTTGGCTAAGCATTAGCGGATCTTTTTACTTAAAGATTTTAAATTTGCGAAAGAACGAGAAATGAAGATTTGCTAAGCAAGGATAGTTGGAAATTTTAAATAGCTAATAAGTGTTATTGTGGCTTTTTTCTCCCATTAGCTTTTAAAATTGACTAATAACTCGTGATCTGTTGAAGACAGGTTAGAGTTTTTATCACTCCTTAAAAGTCCGTTAAGATCAACTTTTTTAGAGTAAAAAAAGGCTTTTATCGATGAATTGATAATATAAGAGGTTTTTATCATCAAATATAGGTTTTTATTTTCTAAAAAAGAAAATTTTTCCCCGGCAGAATGCGTAAAATATGAAATGTTTGCATAAAAAATGTAAAAATGAAAAAATAAAAATGAAGGGGGGGAAAATGAAAAAAAATGAAAATGATGTGACAGGGGGTACAAGGTATGAATATACAATATATAGAAAGGCTGAAACTGATTGTCATCTTTTATTCATTTGATACAATATTAGGGGGGACAGGGGGTACAAGTATAAATATACATATAGAATTGACAACTGCATATACTAATTGCAATGATGCGTATAACGAGTATAGCAGGCCTTTGGGCAATGTAATACATAAGCAGTACATGGGCCAGCCAACGGAACAATTAGATAGCACAATGGACTCAAAATAGCCCAGACCAAAATGCTACGGTCCAGAGGCAGTAAGAAGGACGAAAGGGTGTCCAGAGTACACTTTTCGTAGGCCAGCGGAAGTCTGCGAGGCAAAAACTCCCATCTCGGATAGTCACGTAGTACAACTGGTTTCATCTGTCTGACATGGGTCCTTCTTTGGGGCCCAAAAATTCAAAATAATAGACCAAGGCGAAATATAGAAAAACATAATATTTGGCTTACCGTTAAAATAGGGGTGACACACCAACTAAGGTACGATTCTCTAATCATATTTCACACACACATACTCTGACATTCACTAACAAATATGTGTACTTACTCTCACGCCGGAGTCTAATCGTGGTGTTTGTCCTCACGGTAGACCTAACAGTTTATCTTTGATTGTGCAGGGATCAATTCTCATCACTTGGTTTAGTTCAAGATCTCAATACCCCCCCATTGGCCCAGTCCTATAACCAATCTGGTCCATCTCCTCAACCCTTAACACATTTGTACTAACAAGTTGGCGTTATCCGTGGGACTAGGATACAACTGTGTTCTATGAAAATACTCACCATGAGCAATCCTAAACAATCCACTCCTAGCCAGCCCACGTCTGCCGTGCAGAATATGGCCGGGAGAGGAAAAGAGACAACTTCACAAGACCAAGGTGGGCCCGCGTCAGGCGTAGTCCTCCGGGAGTATTGTGACAAGAATTATAACCAATTGCTGCCAATCACAGCCGAGAAGTTTAACAGGGAAAAAGAAAAACACAAAAAGCTAAAGGGAGTGAACGCCCGACTAAACTTCAACGAATCCTCTGGAACGTCACGTTAATCCCAGTCAAGGACAATGAGTACTAGGGAGCACCGAAAAGAGGCATAGATCTAGACGCTCCCACAGCCCAAGTTCCTAGCTTAGTGTGTTTTCAAGAATAAGACGTGACCGGTCCAGATCACCAAGGTGAAAGTCTAAATAAAGAGAATGAGATGTGTTCAAAAGGTTGGGGAGCAGAGCAAGGAGTGTGTCTGCACGCTCAGACAGCCACAACCAGGTTTCTATCGAGATATAAAGAGGCACTCTTGAAAGTAAGGATAGTGGAGGCAGGCATTGGAATCAAGATCAAACAAAAGAAACCAAGAAAGGAAGAGGACGACTTATCCCAGCCATGGGTGTGCGAGGAAATAGATCCTTTTACACCCAGAATCGGCTACTTTGATTTTCCAAAACTAAGATTGCACAAACCATATTATGAGACATAGGACGACTAGTGGAAATCCAGAGGATACTTATAAATCTTTCAGCAACTGATAAAAATAGAACGTTGGGCTTTGCCACACATGGTGCATCATGTTCAACTATACGCTGGACAGAAAATGCGAGGTATGGTTCGATGACCTTCAGCTCAATCAATATGACAACTATGATGACTTGAGAAAGCATTCATGGAAAACTATCTTCATAGCAGGAAGAAGATACTCAAAGATCCCATAGAGCTTCCATAAATCAAGCCTACGGGGATGGAGAATCTACGGAAGACTTTGTGAGAAGATATAAACTAGAAAGCAGATATGTCAAGGGGGTACCAGAGTGCATGAGGATCTTCGAATTCGTGCATGGAATCACAAACCCTGAACTCATCAAACGCCTCCATGACAAAATCCCAAAAACGGTGGATGAAATGGTAAGAGTGACCACATCTTTCCTATGGGGGGAGGTGGCAGCCCCGAATCACGAGCGGAAGAAGTCGTTCCGACAATGGAGGCAGCAAGAGGGTAATCAAAAGCAAAATTTCAGGAAAGGAAGTTTCCGAAACTAGTAAAGGCCAGAAAGGAAGCAGGATCGGTTTACGCTCCTCACAAAAACTCCCAAAGAAATTTTTCGATTTAGAAAAAGAGAAATTCAAAGCTCCGCCGCCAATGACGACTCCAGTCGAGAAGTGAAACCACGCTGAATTTTGTGAACTACATGTGTTGGTAGTGGTGGTGTGGCCATCGGTGCTGATGGAAAACCCTGGTATTAGTCGGACATTCTGAAATCTTTGCAATCGGTGATGGGATCAAAATATTTTCATTTGAAACATTGACTTCTCTAATAGCGATCCAGACACGGTTGCATCTATTCTTTGATTAACATCTCATAGCTCGAACCCTTAATCTGTTACACGACATCAAATGTTGTAAGGAGCTGGTGTTGGGGGGATGTTTCATATTTTTAACAACTAATTACCATAGAGGCAGATATGTTGTTCTTGGGGTCAACACCAGTTGAGTATTGTCTCGGCTTATATAACTTTCTACACCCCCAAGCACGTCCCACTTTAACAACAATTAAGACTGAAATGCGGTAAGAATATCATTATAGGTTGTGAGTGTTGGTTTATTTTAACCTTATTTTGGGGAACTCTTTCAATCATATTTTCATTGTCTATGTTTTCTTATTGGGATGTCCCAATTTATTTTTCCACTACTATAAATATATATGAAATTTTGATCAAGTTTACTATATTACCCTTGTTTGAAATTATTATTACCAATTTGAAAGAAGACTTTAATTAATTAGATGAGAGTAAAACTATCATTCTGTCAAAAGTAAGAAAAAAAAGCAATAATAAATGCATTTTTCTTAAACTGTGTGTTTTTTTCAGAAGACAATAATTTTGAAACGAATGGAGTATTAAACACACCAAAAAAAATTTAAAATTAAAATCTAAATGACTGCGCTAATTTTTTTTCCCTTGTAATTAGTAGCAGAGGGTTAAATTGGTGGGACCCTCAACACAGCCTTTTGAATTATTTAAGAGTCTTGTTATAAAGGAGTTAAGATCAATATAGACTCAACATTTGTCATAGACCCAATGAACCAATCCTAGCCCATTTTTTTTTTTTATCAAAATAATAAAATCATTTTCACATTTTTTAAATTATATATTTTTACAAACGGGTTAAAATCGTCACCACGACAAAAAATTACACCATCGCGACGAGTATTTTTTTATCTTTCTGTAGACGGGTGGTGACACGAATATACTTTCGAGATAATTTTTTTTAGAATTTTTTTTTTTTTTTTGTTTTTTCAGTCTTACGAATTTGCCGGAAAATCATATATGATTCGTTATAAGAATCATATATGATTCGTATAACGGATCATATATGATTTCATAAAATCATATATGATATTTCATAAAATCATATATGATTTGTGATTAGCACAAATTTTTTTATTTTTCTTCAGTCTTCGAATAGCCGAAAATCATATATGATTCGTATGACGAATCATATATGATTTGACGAATCATATATGATCCGTACAACGAATCATATATGATTTTATAAAATCATATATGATTTTATAAAATCGTATATTACTTCATAAAATCATAAAAAAAAGTTCGTCGAAACGTAACTAGTGTCGCCATCTCTTATAAAAAGATGATTTAATTCTCGGCGCGATGGGTATTTTGTTGTTGCGTAACGATTAACGGTGTGTGATATATTTAATTTTTAAAAAAGAGGTGGAAAGTGGGTTTTTTTATTTTTGATGAAAAATGAAGTACGGCTTTGATTGGTTCATTGGGTCTATGACAAATGTTGGGTCTATATTGAACTTTTGGCTGTTATAAAGAGCCCCTAATGTCAAAAAGGTACAAAATGTAGCAACTCCATCCCTCTTTTGTCTCCTAGTTGACTGTACAACACAATTTATTTTCAGTTTATGTTTCGTATTTTCTGACAGTTTAATACTTTTGATGCTTATCCTTAAAATATGTTCTTTTAATGCTTACTAAACTATTAATGCTTATCCTTAAAATATGTTCTTTTAATAAAGGAAAGTAAATATACAAAATAATTAAATTACAAGATATATTATTATTATTTTTAAATGGCCGGCCATATATGTACATATATATATTTTATATATTTAAAAAAAACAAATACGTTATGTTATATCTCTATAATTTTCCAAAATTATAACCTACGGTTTAAATTTCAAATGCTTATTAATTAAATTTAGGTTATATTCCAAATTACCTCTATATAAAAAATGAATTCATTTTGGGTTTTACATGTTCAAATCCATTGTCCACACCCTTATTTGTGTGATAACCAAGCAGCTCGGCGTACAGCTAAACAACCCTGTCTGCCACCGAGAGATCAAAAGGCAATGTCGAGATAGACTGTTAATTTGTACGTGAAAGCAGTCGAATACAGGAAATCATTCGATGTAAAATTAGCAGCAAAATGCAAATGGCAGACTTATTAACAAAGGGGCTAGCAGCACAACAACTTCAGTTTCTTTTGGTAGATTGCATAGCAAATTTGCCTGCTCCATTTGTTGGGGAATATAGGATCTTATATGACCTTTTATTTTTATGTTGATTGATATCCTCTATCTTTAGAGAAGTTATTTATGCGTGATTGCTATCTCATTTATGAGTGATTGCTATTTCATTTATGAGTGATTGCTCCTCTTCATATTTTGAGGTCATGGCATCCATATTTAAACCGTTGTATTCTTTGAATGAATGTATCAAGAAATAAACAAAACATTTATCTTCTTTTGTTCCATTGAATCTAAGATTGTCAGAGAAATAAAGCTGCAAGAAAGAAGAAAGAATAGAGTGAGAGTTGTCACTTGTCACCGCCAGCAGCAGCTCCACCATCATGACGAGAGCTACTCCGCAACAAAGAGCGTATCTTGAAAAGTGAGAGAAGCTTGATTTAAACTTAATAATTATAAACTGTTTTATGTATTTTATTTTTTTTTTGTTACTGGTACTAATTTTGAATTTTTTTGCTATAGAACCACTGGTCAATATAGTTCAGCTCAATGCCTCTTGGATTCGCCGATGGTTTTACAGACGTCATCGAAAAGACCTAGTACGTTGTAGTTAGACTTGTTTATTTATTTAATCAGTATTTTTATTTTATATTTATTTATTTATGTTTGTTCAGGGTATAACATGGTTTCTACCACAACAACAACAGCAACAACAACAACAACAACAACAACAACAACAACCACAACCATCACCACCACCACAACAACCACCTGTAGTTGCTCAGATAGTAGTATATTATTTGAGTTTTATCCATAGTTTTTATGTCTATTTTGGTTGGTATATTTGCACTTGTAGTACTATGCGCCCGATTAACTTGTAGATTGTTTTCGACAACCTTATCTGACTCCAAACGCAAATAGTCAGTTGCAAACAAAAGGATTATATGCGTTTTTGTACTCCTCAAAAAGCAAAAATGAAAGCTGATTTACTAGTCATTTTGGACAACCTTAGGGGGCGTTTTGGAATTTGCGTTATCTGACTCCAAACGCAAATACTCACTCACTTATCTAGTCTGTGTTTGCCAAAGAAAAGTGGGGGGAAACTTATTATCTGCGTTTTTACAGTCCTCAAAACGCGAAAAGGAAAAACTGATTACATATGCATACAACATCAATAAAAGTTATTCAAAATAAATACTATATGTCTATATTAGTGCTACTATTTTTTTTTTTAAGTTTTTATTTCCTAATTCAGGGTTTTTTTTTTTTTAAAAAAATAAAAAGGGGGGGGGGGGGAAGGCCTAAAGGGGAATGAGTAATGACGTGTGTGTTCAGTCGACTCTCACGGCCTAAACCTCCTCCTTCCCTCCTCATTGATTATCTCTCTTTTCCATTATCTTATTAACTCAACATGTCATCCACAGTCGGATGGCCAATCTGAAGTACTAAACAAGTGCTTAGAATTGTATTTACTTTGCTTTGTTTTTCTAGTCCTCAAAACGCAAAAATGAAAACTGATTTAGTCATTTTGGACAACCTTAGGGGGCGTTTGGGATTGCGTTATCTGTCTCCAAACACAAATAATCACTTATCAGTGTTTGTCAAACAAAAGCGGGAAATAGTCAGTTCTAAGTTGGTAATATTTTTATACTATATTTATTTATGTTTGTCTTTTTTGTTCAGGGAAGCACAGGGGGCCAGCAATCACAAATCCCAGTACAAATAGTAATTCAACCACAACAACTAAATGATGATCCACCTGTCTTGACGCTGGAAATGCTGGAAAACTTTTTCGATGACCCGCCTGATGATGTAGTTTTAATATATTCTATTCTTTTCATATTATATATATAGTTTTAACATGTACTCATTCGCTTGGATTACCTTATTCTCCGTGTAAACTTTGGCTGACAAATATCTTTTTGATTTTCAATACAGAATGTTGAGCTGTATCCAGATTTTTTACAAAAATTGGATGCACAACTACTAGCGAAAGATGCTATTAGTGAGCTCAATGCAGTGTGCACTTACTCGAGACTTTGGGCCAAGAAAAGCGGAAGAGATGCTCTTATTCCAAGCGAATATGAAAGTCGTTTCTCGCGCCCTATAATCAACCAATCCAATACTGAAGCATCACGGGATCGTCATGCTTATCATATGATGGATTATAAGGAGCTTGCTGCGATTTGCTTATGGAGGTGGTCATTGTAATTTAATAAAGTTATTTTAGTATCTGATTATTAACTTATATCTTCATGCATCCTTAATATTTTCACTTTTTATTTATAGGGTAACTGGAGCACCTTGTTTCCATTCATGGTTGCAAAGGAAAAAAAAAGGGGATATTTTTCTTATCAAAGTGTTCCCTTTACCTTGAACCATCTGATGGGTCTTGAATTTCGGTAACAATCTTTAACAAGTTTTATGTTTACATAATTTTATTGTTTCTCGATTATTTGCCTTTTTAAAAATTATCTGACTGAGGTGTTGGACGTCACGTGCAGATCTATAAAGAGTTTAGGCTGACCACCCCAACATTTGCCAAACGAAAAGTGAATATACTAAGAGCATGCAAACATGTTCGTGAAGGGCGTTGGCGGTTGTGGGGTGGTGCCCCCCCCGGCTGTCTTTTGAACGTGATCAAGTTGAAAATGAATGCGAGTCCAACTGCCACCGATTTGCATCTGGATGTTTGATTGAAGACCTAAACAATGGAGGATCCCGGGTTTGTAAATTTTAGATCTTATTATATAAAGCAAGCACGCGCGTACACACACACATAATGCTTTATACATAACACTCCTCGTATGCCAATTTGAACAGGTCACATGGGTTGAGAACATGGGAGTTTCTGAGATAAACCGAGGTGGGATGGAGGTTGGTGCCAAAGAATGCTAGATTCTACTTGAAAGTATCATGTGAAGAGAAGAAAAGTTTAAGGACAAAGTATTTGTTCAACAGAAAATCAAAGCTTTAATGAGGTGGGATGAGGTTTGGAATAAATAAATCGTAGCTTTAATGAAAGTTTCAAAATGCTGACCATCTTGAAAGTCCTTCGATGTAAGTAGTAGAGCCCGTTCCAAATCTCTTTCACACTCTTGAAGAAGTTCAAATACTTTCACTATTGTCTGTGAAAACCTTCCTCTCTTCTTCTCACATGATCTTTCAAGTAGATCTAGCATTACTTTGGCTCCAAACCCTATCCCACCTCGGTTTATCTCAGAAACTCCCATGTGCTCAACCCATGTGACCTGTTCAAATTGGCATACGAGGAGTGTTATGTATAAAGCATTGTTTTGTATGTGTGTGTGGTTGTACAGTGGTGATTGCTTTATATAATAAGATATAAATTTACAACCCGGGGAATCCTCCCTTTGTTTTAGGGTCTTCAATCAAACATCCAGATGCAAATCGGTGGCAGTTGGACTCGCATTCATTTTCAAATTGATCACGTTCAAAAGACACCTCCACAACCGCCAACGCCCTTCACGAACATGTTTTCATGCTCTTAGTATATTCACTTTTCGTTTGGAAAATGTTGGAGTGGTCAGCCTAAACTCTTTATAGATCTGCACGTGACTTAACAACTCAGCAGATAATTTTTAAAAGGCAAAGAATCGAGGAACAATAAATTATGTAAACATAAAAACTTGTATAAATATTGTTACCAAATTCAAGGACCCATCAGATGGTTCGAGTAAAGGGAACACTTTGATAATCTCTTCCTTTGCAACCATGAATGGAAACAAGGCGCTCCAGTTACCCTATAAATAAAAAGTGAAAATATTAAGGATGCATGAAGATATAAGTTAATAATCAGATACTAAAATAACTTTATTAAATTACAATGACCACCTCCATAAAGCATCGCGAGCACGCTCACTTTATTATCCCATCATTTGATAAAGAATGACGATAAATGTGCCACGTCAGTATTTGGATTGAGTTGATTTTAGGGCGAGAGGAGGGAAGGAAAACGACTTTCTATATATCCTTGATTATAGAGCATCTCTTCCACTTTTCTTGGCCCAAAGTCTCGAGTCAGTGCACACTGCATTGAGCTCACTAATAGCATCTTTCGCAAGTAGTTGTGCATCCAATTTTTGTAAAAAATCTGGATCCAGCTCAACATTCTCTATTGAAAATCAAAAAGATATTTGTCAGCCAAAGTTTACACGGAGAATAAGGTAATCCAATGGACTATGAGTACATTGTTTTACAAAACTATTATATAAAAAAAAAATATGAAGGAAACAAAATATATTAAAACTACAATCTATCCAGGAGGGTCATCAAAAATGTTTTCCAGCTTTTCCCAGCGTACAAGACGGTGGATCATCATTTAGTTGTTGTGGTTTGAATTACTATTTGTACTTGGGATTGTGATTGCTGGCATGAAAGTTTCCCTGAACAAAAGACAAAAATAATAAAAAAAATATATAGTATAAAAATTGTACCCAACCTTAGAACTGACTATTTCCCGCTTTTGTTTGACAAACACTGATAAGTGATTATTTGCGTTTGGAGACAGATAACGCAATCCCAAACGCCCCCTAAGGTTGTCCAAAATGACTAAATCAGTTTTCATTTTTGCGTTTTGAGGACTAGAAAAACAAAGCAACGTAAATACAATTCTAAGCACTTGTTTAGTACTTCAGATTGGCCATCCGACTGTGGATGACATGTTGAGTTAATAAGATAATGGAAAAGAGAGATAATCAATGAGGGGGAAGGAGGAAGTTTAGGCCATGAGAGTCGACTGAACACACACGTCATTACTCATTCCCTTGAGGCCTCTTAACTTATGAACTTAAAATATAGCACTAATATAGACATATAGTATTTATTTTGAATAACTTTTATTGATGTTGTATGCATATGTAATTAGTTTTTCCTTTTTGCGTTTTGAGGACTGCAAAAACGCAGATAATAAGTTTCCCCCCACTTTTCTTTGGAAAACACAGACTGGATAAGTGAGTGAGTATTTGCGTTTGGAGTCAGATAACGCAAATTCCAAAACGCCCCCTAAGGTTGTCCAAAATGACTAGTAAATCAGCTTTCATTTTTTCTTTTTGAGGAGTACAAAAACGCAGATAATCCTTTTGTTTGCAATTGGGATTTTGCGTTTTGGAGTCAGATAAGGTTGTCGAAAACAATCTACAAGTTAATCGGGCGCATAGTACTACAAGTGCAAATGTACCAACCAAAATAGCATAAAAACTATTAGATAAAAACTCAAATAATATACCACTATCTGAGCAACTACAGGTGGTTGTTGTGGTGGTGGTGGTTGTGGTTGTGGTTGTTGTTGTTGCTGTTGTTGTTGTTGTGGTAGAAACCATGTTATCCCCTGAACAAACATAAATAAACTAAAAATAAAATATAATACTGACTTAAATAAGACGGGTAAATTGCAAAAATCGTCCCTAAGGTTTTGCCAAATTGCATGTTTCGTCCCAAATAGTTTGAAAGTGCATAGATAGTCCCTAAGGTTTTGCCAAATTGCATGTTTCGTCCCTAAGGCTTTTGCCAAATTGCATGTTTCGTCCCTAAGGTTTTGCCAAATTGCATGCTCCAGGGACGATTTTTTGCAAAATAGTTTGATTTTGGGACTATCTATGCACTTTTAAACTATTTGGGCGAAACATGCAATTTGACAAAAAAACTTAGAGGTCGATTTTGGCAATTTTACTCTTTAAATAAAATATAACAAATCTAACTACACCGTAATCAGGTCTTTTCGATGTCGTTTTTGTAAAAACCATCGGCGAATCCAAGAGGCATTGAGCTGAACTATATTGACCAGTGGTTCTATTGTATCCCTTGTTATTGGCCAATCTGTGTTTTGGTACACGCTAGCAAAACAATTCTAAATTAGTACCAGTAATAAAAAAATAATAATAATAATACATTATATTTATTAAGTTTAAATCAAGCTTCTCTCACTTTTCAAGATACGCTCTTTGCTGCGGAGTAGCTCTCGTCATGATGGTGGAGCTGCTGCTGGCGGTGACAAGTGACAACTCTCACTCTATTCTTTCTTCTTTCTTGCAGCTTTATTTCTCTGACAATCTTAGATTCGATGGAACAAAAAAGAAGATAAATGTTTTATTTATTTCTTGATACATTCATTCAAAGAATACAATGGTTTAAATATGGATGCCATGACCTCTAAATATAGAGAGGAGCAATCACCCATAAATGAAATAGCAATCACCCATAAATGAGATAGCAATCACCCATAAATAACTTCTCTAAAGATAGAGAGGATATCAATCAACATAAAAATAAAAGGTCATATAAGATCCTATTATTCATCAAGATGGGCTTGCAAATTTGCAATGTCAATATTACCAAGAAAGAAAACTGAAGTTGTTGTTACTGCTATGCCCCTGTGTTAATTAAGTTGTATTTCAATTTTGCTTGTTAATTTTCATCGGAATGATTTCCTTTGATTTGACTCTTTCACGTATAAAGTAACAGTCTATCTCGACGTGCTTTGTTCTCTCGTGGAAGACAGGGTTGTTAGCTATGCACCGAGCTGCTTGGTTATCACAAAATAAAGGGGTGGCCAATGGATTGTGAACATGTAAACACCACAAAATTTGAAATTTTATTTCATATTGTATTTTGTAATATAACAAAAGTTAATTAATAAGCATTTGAATTCAAACCGTAGTTAGGTTTTAATTTGGAAAATTATTGAGATTTAATCATTAAAGATATTTGTTTTTATTAATTATATAAATATATATATGTAAATATATGGCGTGCCATTTAAATAAATATTAATAATATATCTTGTAATTTGATTATTTTGTATATTTACTTTTCTTTGTTAAAAGACCCTATTTTAAGGATAAGCATTAAAAGTTTAGTAAGCATTAAAAGAACCTATTTTAAGGATAAGCATCAAAAGTATTAAACTGTCAGAAAATACGAAACATAAACTAAAAATAAACTGTGTTGTACAGTCAACTAGGAGACAAAAGAGGGATGGAGTTGCTACATTTTGTACCTTTTTGACATAAGGGACTCTTTATAACATGACTCTTAAATAATTCAAAAGGCTGTGTTGAGGGTCCCACCAATTTAACCCTCTGCTTCTAATTACAAGGAAAAAAAATTAGCGCAGTCATTTAGATTTTAATTTTTTAAAATTTTTTGGTGTGTTTAATACTCCATTCGTTTCAAAATTATTGTCTTCTGACAAAAACACACAATTTAAGAAAAATGCATTTATAACTGCTTTTTTTTCTTACTTTTGACAGAATAATAGTTTTACCCTCAGCTAATTAATTAAAATATTCTTTCAAATTGATAATAATAATTTCAAACAAGGGTAATATAGTAAACTTGATCAAAATTTCATATATATTTATAGTAGTGGACAATTAAATTGGGACATACAAAATAAGAAAAAACATAGACAATGAATATATGACTGAAAGAGTACCCTAAAATAAGGTTAAAATAAACCAACACTCATAACCTATAATGATATTCTTACTGTATTTCAGTCTTAATTGTTGTTAAAGTGGGACGTGCTTAGGGGGTGTAGAAAATTATATAAGCCGAGACAATACTCAACTGGTGTTGACCCGAGGAACAACATATCTACCTTTGTGGTAATTAGTTGTTAAAAATATGAAACACCCCCCCCAACACCAGCTCCTTACAACATTTGATGTCGTGTAACAGATTAAGGGTTCGAGCTATGAGATGTTAATCAAAGTATGGATGTCACCGGTCTGGATCGGCTAAGTGGTGTTGTCCAATGTTTAATGAAATAGTTTGATCACATCAGCTGATCGGCAAAGGAAGTTTCAAAAAGAGTCTGTACTAATATCAGGGTTTTCCATCAGCCTCGATGGCCACACCACCACTACCAACACATGTAGTTCACAAAATTTGGCGTGGTTTCACTTCTCGACCGGAGTCATCATTGGCGGCGGAGCTTTGAATTTCTCTTTTTCTAAATCAAAAAACTTTCTTTGTTAGGAGTTTTTGTGAGGAGCGTAAAAACCGATTCCTGCGTCCTCCTTTCTGGTCTTTGCTAGTTCGGAAACTTCCTTTGTTGAAATTTTGCTTTTGATTACCCTCTTGCTGCCTCCATTGTGGGAACGACTTCTTCCACTCGTGATTTGGGGCTGCCACCTCCCCCCATAGGAAAGATGTGGTCACTCTCATCATTTCATCCACCGTTTTTAGGATTTTATCATGGAGGCGTTTGATGAGTTTAGGGTTTGTGATTCCATGCACGAATCCGAAGATCCTCATGCACTCTGGTGCCCCCTTGACATATCTGCTTTCTAGTTTATATCTTCTCACAAAGTCTTCCATAGATTCTCCATCCTGTTGCTTGATGTTATAGAGCTCTATGGGATCTTTGATGTATTTCTTCTGCTGAAGATAGTTTTCCAGGAATGCTTTCTTCAAGTATTCATAGTTGTCTATTGATGAGCTCGGAAGGTCAAGAACATACCCTCGCATTTTCTCGTCAGCGTAGAGTTGAACATGTAGGCACCAGGTTGGCATAGACCATCCGTTATATTTTTACAGTTCCCTGAAAGATTTTATGTGGATCATGGAGGTTCTTCAACTTTAGTCATATGTCTTTTATGGTGATTGGGCATCACATTAGTATTTTGGAAAATCAAAGTAGTAGATTCTGGGTGTAAAAGGATCTATTTCCTTGCACACCCATGGCTGGGACAAGTCGTCCTCTTCCTTTCTTGGTTTCTTTTGTTTGATCTTGATTTCCAATGCCTGCCTCCACTATCCTTACTTTCAGAGAGTGCCTCTTTATATCTCGAGTAGGAAGCCGGAGTGTGTGGACTGTCTTGAGTGTTGCAGACACACTCCTTGCTCTGCTCCCCAACCTTTTGAACACGTCTCATTCTCTTTCTTTGGACTTTCACCTTGGCGATCTGGACCGGTCACGTCTTATTCTTGAAAACACACTAGGGCTAGGACTTGGGCTATGAGAGCGTCTAGATCTATGCCTCTTTTCGTGCTCCCTAGTACTCATTATCCTTGACTGGGAGTAACGTGACTTTCCAGAGGATCCGTTGTAGTTTAGTTCGGGCACTTTCACTCCTTTAGCTTTTTGTGTTTTTTCTTTTTCCATTGTTAAACTTATCGGATTCTTGTGATTGCAGCAATTGGTTATTAATGTTGTCACAATACTCCCGGAGTGGAACTACGTCTGGACGCGGGACCCACCTTGGTCTTGTGAAAATGGTTTTTGGCTTCTTTTCCTCTCCCGGCCATATTCGCCAATCGGACGTTTGGGAATGGTTAGGAAGAGTGGCTTGTTTTGGATTGCTCATGGTGAGTATTTTCATAGAACGCAGTTGTATCCTGGTCCCACGGATGATGCCAACTTGTTAGTACAAATGTGTTAAGGGTTGAGGAGATGGACCTGGATTGTTATTGGACTGGGCCAATGGGTGAGATCTTGTACTAAACCAAGTGTTGAGATTGATTCCCTGCACAATCAAAGGTAAACTGTTAGTCTTACCGTGAAGACGAACACCACGATTAGACTCCGGCGTGAGAGTAAGTACACATATTTGTTAGTGAATGTCAGAGTATATGTGTGTGAAATATGATTAGAGAATCGTACCTTGTGGGGTATCAGAGTACCCCTATTTATAGGTAAGCCAAATATTAGGTTTTCTTAGTATTTCGCCTTGGCCTATTGATGGGCCGAAGTGTACTCTAGAAACCCTTCGTCCGTCTTACTGCCTCCGGACCATAGCCTGTTTGGTCTGGGCTTAGTTTTGGTCCATTGTGCTTTCTAATTGTTCCATTGGGCTTGGGCCCATGTACTGCTTATGTAATCCAGGCCCAAAGGCCTGCTATACGCGTTATACGTCATCAATGCATTAGTTATGCAGTTGTCAATGTCTATATGTATATTCATTCTTGTATGATGAAAAAAAAATGAAAATGATGTGAAAAATATAATAATGTTGCTAGTATAGTTGCTTAATAAATAAAGGGAAAATAACTTTTTCTAAAATTTAAACATTCTTTTGAACTTAAACTTGTTAATCCCTACAAAATTTTGAAACCGGACGTTTGTTAATTCTGATCAGTATTCTCTGTGGGGTGTCAAAAGCCTGGGCACTTGACCGATGAGGTCGGGAGGTTCCGAGAAGAAAGTCACTCTAAAGGAATTAACTTACCTACAATGTCTTGATTTTGGAGGAATTAGCTTGCTTTGAGTTATAAACTTACTAAGTTTTACGAAAAATTTTTAGTAAAGGGTTCAAAGTCAGAGAGTTTTGACAAATTATTCTCTGTGGGGTGTCAAAAGCCCGGTCACTTAGCCGACGAGGTTGGGATGTGCCGAGAAGAAATGTTGCTACATGGGACAATCTCACCTTTGAATTCATATAACTAAAAGTGGAACATGAAACTTGGAAAGGTTATAACTATCTAAAAATATGGGTTGGATGGTCAAAATTTAAACTGAGCACACACACCTTAATATATTATATCTGTCGAGAGGAGAAGTTTTACACAAATTGCAAATATGAGTAGCGTTAGCATCCCAACTTGTAATTAACAATGATTTTGTTTTTAAGCTTAGTTTGGGAATAAGTGAAAAATCAAGGACGATGAATTTATCCTTCTAGGGCACCTTAGGATTGAGGTGTTTCTTATTCAGTGATCCTAAAAGTTATGATCAATAATGGAAGTCCAGTATGTTGTACATAATAAGAAAAATATGTGCGCAAGAAAGAAAATGGTAAACAGGGAGTGTTCAAAAAACTAATAATTTCTTAATCCCTTTTAATTTTACACTTTTCTACTTTTCAATGTATTTAATTTAAGGGGGTTAGATTTTTTGGTTTTCTAAACATTGATTTATTTCATTGCGCGAGGACACAACAATATTTTAGTATGAGGGGATTTGGTATGTGCTTAAATACACATACTTTTTTCTTAATAAAACAAGCTTAAAAGACCAAAAACGGACATAAAATGCCAAATATATGTTTGTTTTGTGTTATTTACTGTGCAGGTAACGGATATTCACAAAAAGACAAAAACGAGGCAAAAACTGGACAAACCGAGCACGGGATTGGAAAGAGCACAGAAAACCAAAGCCAAAGGCGCATGCATCTTAGTGGGCCAACCCAACCCAAGTTAATGGGCCAAGTCAGCCTGTTAAACTTTTAAAACTAGCCTTTATAAAACAAAGCCTAAAAACCCTTAACAAACCAAACCGACCCAATTATTTAAACCATTAGCCCAAAACCCTTTAACCTATAACCCCATTAAACTAATTACACCATTAGTCCTTAGAGACTAACACAAATAGTCCCTACAACCTTACACCGTTAACCCCTAACCCAAACACCCATTATCTTTTTAACCAAATTTTGAAATATTATTAAACAAGCCACGAAAAAGGCGGGAAAGCCCAAACCAAGCCAAAACCCACCAAAACCCCTTCCCATAGCTATGAATACTTCCAACCCACACTCCTACACAATCCTTACACACGGCAGAGCCATGTGGGAATCCCTCATTGGGCGAATTGACACGACAATAACTATGGAAAGTCAAACGTATTGAAGATGTATTTTAATTGGTGATTGAGGCTTTCCTAAGGCAATTTTGGAATTATTGGAAGGTATTGAAGACTCTAGGCTGTATTTCCTTATGGATTGCACAAGACTCCCCTATAAATAGGGGAGGATTTTGAAGAATGAGGAGCATCCTTTACTTTTACTTTTCTTTTCCAGCATTGTTTTTCAATTCCTTGTTTTTAAGCTTTTTATAAGCATTTCTAAGTTCCAAGCATTTGTAACCTCAATTTTATTCAATAAAATTTAAGTTATGTTCATTACTGTTTATTGATTATTGAGCTTTTGGATGATAAGCCAAAAAGGGATGGGCTTATTGGTGCTTATTGGCTTGTAGAAAAGCTCTCTAAGAGCCTGTTAAGTCCTTGTTTAAGCAAAGGGGATTGTAAGTTCACTTTTCATTATTTTAGCTTATTTTGTGTTTTGCTTATTAGACTGCTTAATTCTTGTTATTTGTGCTTATTCAATCTTCATTTAGCTTATTAGTTCTAGTTTTAAGACTTCCATAATCTGTTTTGAGTTCTAGTTAAGTTTTCATAAAGATCTATCCAAAAAGCTCAAATAGCTTATTTTGGATTGCTTATTATTAAGTGCTTATTAATGGTTGATTATTAATCATTAGGGTTTATCATAACTAGTTAATCATCTGTCTTTTTGAAATCATAACTCAATTCATTTGTTTTTAAGGTTTAGTGGATTTTGGAAATATTAAAGGGGTGTTTGGACAACAGTATTAACCAAGGTTAATACTGTTTGACCACCCATTGGTCATTAAGCCAACTTTGTTAAGCTTTAATCAAGTCTCTTAGTCAGTTTAATAAAGATATTTGAGTTTGAAACTCAGTTTTAAGATATTTGTCATTGAATCATAAGTTCTGTAGTATCCAGGTTTCGTTTAACTGCTTAATTCTTAAAACATGGTTATACAGCTTGCAAAAGCATTGTTTTAAGGTTGACTCTAGTCACTTTTGGCATTAGAAAGTAAGTTGTTAACCCTGCATGTGTTATTTAAAGGTTTACCACAATCTGTCAAAGTTTATAAGTCTCAGCTTAAAAAAAAATTAAAGTCTAGTTTTCAATCTAAATTCTAGGTGTGTTTAAGTTCTAATCAAGGTCTGAAATTGCTAGCATAGTTAGTTCATTGTATAACCTCAATATGTTTGAGCTTATTTTGGGGTTTAAAGCTTATTTACCAGCTTAAAATTAAGGCTACAAAGGCCCTTTTGTCTTTTATAAAAACTTGAAAAAAAATAGATTTAGCCTAGACAGCCTTTTTTAAAAGTCCTTTTCTAGATTATTAATAATCCTAAGTGTTTAATTTTTGCTTAATCTTATAGCTTATAGTAGTAGCTTCATCTGTTTTAAAGTTTAAGGATTAGCTTATTGGTTTAGTAGCTTAAATTCTAGCTTAAAAGTGCATTCTTAGGCTGTTTGGTTAGCAGTTTAGTCTAAAAGCTTATTTGATTTTTTAGGATATCCAGCTTAATAGGATTGCTTATTTTGAGTTAGTCTTGCTTATTAAGAGTGTTTGTAGGGGCTAGAAGCTTATTGATCAAATACAGTTGCTTATTTAGTCTTTAAAAGCCTAGTTGTTTAGCTTAATTTTCTTAGTATTAAGAAAGCCTAAACTGTCCTTTTGAATCAGCTTTTTCATAGCTTAAAAATAATTTTTGAGAAAAAGTTTCTTTATTAAAGTTACTAATTTTAGTCTTATCTTTAAGTTTTTCCAAAAAGAAAATATAAAAAAAATATTTTATCAAAAAGGCAAGGTCCCAGGCTCGAACCCTGGACCTCACCCTTCACTCACACACGCTTTAACACCACCCTCTTTTACCATCTGCGCCCTTGGGACTTTTCTGAAAGTCTTTGGGTGCAGTTGGTTTATAAGGGGTGTTTACCTTTTAAGCTACCAGCTCTTTTGGGCTTATCTCTAGCTTATTTATAAGCAGTTTCTCAAAGGTCTTATTTTTCTTGCATTCTGCATCACTTAAAGTACTTTTCTTGTTTTTTTCAGAATTTTATAATTTAGTTTACTATTTTTAATAATATTTTTAGATTAAAACTGTTTTTAATTCATAATAAATTAAATAAAAGTCAAAAAAATACAATTCCTTTTTTTAAAATTTTCTTTTATCATTTAGGACTTTTAAAAATTAAATTTGCTTTTCTAGGGTTAAAATTCGAAGTTTTAGGTTTTTAAGTCGCGTTTTAAATTCCCATTAACGTTTTTGTGTTTAATTCGTTCTAGCTTTAATTGTTGCTTGTTTTTGCTTTATATTTGTAGAAATTAGAATCCAAAATCAAAAATCTTAATCAATTCAAAATCCGGATCACAAACGTCAACACGAAGTTCAATTCACACCACGCGGGAACAAAAACGACTAGAAGGGGTTACTTTCGAAGTCGATACTTCCAGAATTATATTTTATTTGTGAGTTGGTTTGTGTTCAGCTTTGCTAAAAAGTGATTTGGCCGATTCGCCTATATATATATATATATAGTATAATATATATAAAATATATATTATAGACAGAGAGAAGATCATTTTTGGCGCCCGTTTGCCGGGATGGTCCCTTTGTGAGAGTAGGAAAGTTCCATTTTCCGGCCGACTTTGTTGTCGTTGATTATGTTGTCGATCCTTGAGTTGCCTTAATTATCGGGAGACCCTTTTTAAGGATGGCACGAGCTTTGATTGATGTTTACGATGAAGAATTAACTCTCCGAGTGAGTGATGAAGCCATAACATTCAAAGTTGGTAACACTTCAAGATACTCCTACAATGATGTTGAATCAATTAACCGAATCGATGTCATTGATGTAGCTTGTGAGGAGTATTCTTAAGAAGTGTTAGGATTCTCTGACAATTCCGAGAGTAGCAATCCCACTCCAACTTCTGAACCAATCATTGCTAAATCTTCACCTTCCCTTACTCCTTTTGAGGGAGGAGATTTTATTCTAGAAGAAATTGAAGCTTATCTTGCAAGTGACTCAGTTCCACCAGGAATTGATGATGCTGAATTTGATCCGGAGGGAGACATTCGTCTAATTAAAGAAATGTTAAATAATGACCCGTACTCTCCTCTCCCTCTGAAGGACCTAAAGTGTGAAGAACTTAAAAGCGTTAAATCCTCAGTTGATGAACCCCCGGAGCTTGAACTCAAGGACTTACCTTCTCATCTTGAGTATGCATTTTTGGAGGGTACCAATAAATTACCCATCATTATTGCTAAAAACTTGAAAGACGAAGAGAAGGAATGCCTCATAAAGGTTTTAAAGTCTCACAAGCAAGCAATTGCTTGGAAACTCTCCGACATTAAGGGTATTGACCCGCAATTTTGCACTCACAAAATCTTAATGGAGGATGACTTTAAACCGGCGGTCCAACATCAAAGAAGGGTTAATCCAAAAATTCATGAAGTTATCAAAAAGGAAGTTGTAAAACTCCTTGATGCCGGATTGATTTACCCTATCTCGGATAGTCCTTGGGTTAGCCCCGTGCATTGTGTACCCAAAAAGGGTGGAATGACCGTTGTGACAAATGAAGATAACGAGTTGATTCCGACTAGGTTAGTTACCGGGTGGCGTGTTTGTATTGACTATAGGAAACTTAACGATGCTACCCGAAAAGACCATTTCCCGTTACCCTTCATGGACCAAATGTTAGAACGATTAGCTGGGAACGAGTACTATTGTTTCTTAGATGGATTCTCTGGGTATTTTCAAATCCCTATTGACCCGCAAGACCAAGAGAAGACAACTTTTACTTGCCCTTATGGAACATTTGCCAATCGTCGTATGCCTTTCGGTTTATGTAATGCTCCCGGCACGTTCCAAAGGTGCATGATGGCCATTTTCCACGACATGATCAAGGAAACAATGGAAGTCTTCATGGATAATTTCTCGGTCTTCGGGGATTCCTTCTCATCTTGCCTCTCTCATTTAGATAAAATGCTCAAAAGGTGCGAAGACACCAATCTTGTTTTAAATTAGGAGAAGTGCCATTTCATGGTCAAAGAGGGCATTGTCCTCGGCCACAAGATTTCGAAATCTGGGATTGAGGTAGATAGGGCAAAAGTTGATGTTATTGCAAAATTACCTTCTCCCACGTCCGTCAAAGGAATTCAGAGTTTTCTAGGTCACGCCGGGTTTTATCGTCGATTTATTCAAGATTTTTCTAAAATCACCCGGCCAATGACCCATCTTCTTGAAAAAGAGACTCTGTTCATTTTCCCGACCGAGTGTAGAGAGGCATTTGAGACCCTAAAGAAGAAATTAACCGAAGCCCCGATTTTAGTTGCCCTCGATTGGGACCTACCTTTTGAGATAATGTGTGATGCTAGTGATTTTGCAGTAGGTGCGGTCCTGGGGCAACGAAAGACCAAATATTTTTAGCTAATACACTATGCGAGCAAGACTATGACCGATGCCCAAGCTCATTACACCACAACATAAAAATAATTATTAGCCGTGGTGTATGCTTTTGAGAAATTCCGACCTTATCTAGTCTTGTCGAAGACCATAGTGTATACGGACCACTCGGCTCTCAAGTATCTGCTCGCTAAGCAAGATGCTAAACCAGTTGCTCTGTTGGATTCTCCTCCTCTAAGAATTTGATGTCATCATCCGTGATAAAAAAGGAGCAGAGAATCTAGCGGCCGACCACTTATCCAGACTAGAGAATCCCCATTAAAGTGATCCCGAGAAAAAGGAAATTACCAAAACATTTCCTCTCGAGACACTTGGGATGATGACTTTTCGTGGTGATTCTAACACCCCATGGTTTGCCGATATTGCAAATTACCATGCGGGGAACTTTATTGTGAAAGGTATGTCGTCCCAACAAAAGAAGAAATTCTTTAAGGATGTTAAGCATTATTTTTGGGACGACCCCTACTTGTTTAGGATTTGTGCGGATCAAGTGATGAGATGGTGTGTATACGGCCAAGAAGCCGTTGATATCCTCACGGCTTACCAAAATGGACCCATCGGGGGACATCATGGTGCCAACTACACCGCTAAAAGTCTTTGATTCTGGTTTCTATTGATCGACTATTTACCGAGATGCCCATGATTTGGTCACACGGTGTGACGCTTGTCAACGTCAAGGCAAAATCTTGCAACGTGATAAGATGCCTCAAAATGCAATTCAAGTTTGCGAGATCTTTGACATAGGGGCATCAACTTTATAGGCCCGTTCCCGTCTTTATGAGGGAACAAGTACATTCTCGTGGCCGTTGACTACTTATCAAAATGGGTTGAAGCGAAAGCGCTCCCCACTAATGATGCCCGAGTTATTTGTAGGTTCTTAAAATCCCTCTTCACCCATTTTGGAACTCCTCGCGCTATTATTAGTGATCGCGATACTCATTTTTGCAATGACCAATTCGCAAAGGTCATGCTGAAATATGGGGTTACCCACCGACTTTCTACCGCGTATCATCCACAAACTAGTGGGCAAGTTGAGGTTTCAAATCGTGGTTTGAAACGTATATTAGAAAGAACCGTAGGTGAAAACCGTGCTTCTTGGTCCGATAAGTTGGAAGATGCATTATGGGCCTTCCGTACTGCGTTTAAGACACCCATCGGGTGCACTCCTTATAAGCTTGTGTAGGGAAAGGCTTGTCATCTTCCAATCGAGCTGGAACACAAGGCCTATTGGGCCTTGAAGCATTGAAACTTCAACCTTAAGACCGCGGGTGATCACCAAAAAGTTCAAATGAATGAATTAAATGAACTTCGTGATCAAGCTTACGAGAACTCTTTAATCTACAAAGAGAAAACGAAGAAGATTCACGACTCCAAAATCAAGAACCGCGTCTTTAACGTTGGTGATCGAGTTCTTCTCTTCAATTCTCGACTAAAGATTTTCTTGGGCAAGCTTAAGACCCGCTGGACCGGACCGTTCACCGTCACCTAAGTTTTCCCTTATGGTACCGTTGAATTATCTTCAACCAACAAACCTAAATTTAAGGTGAACGGTCATAGACTCAAACATTACTTTGGAGGGGACATACCACTCATGGTTGTCCCGGATCTCCAAACCTTCCCCATGGATAATTAAATTCAGGGTCGAGTCAAGCTCGTGACTTGGTCAACAAAAACAAAGAACTTCTCGGGAGGCAACCCGTGTTTTTGTCTTCTCTCTATTTTCTAATAAGTGTAACGTGAGGGGGCTCGCCTCTTCAGGCTCGCCTCTCCTTCCATTATACGTGTTTAGTAGTTTTGTTTTTTTGTCCCAGATTGACGGATTTTGAAGGCTATCGTGCTCGTTGGTTTTGTCCTTCGTTCAACTCGATCCTCAATCCTTCACTCTCATGCTTATATATGGGAATCCGATATCCTTGATCTTGTTGATTCACGTTTATCTATTTAGGATAATTATAAACGGCTTTAGATTTGGTAGTAGAAACCACTACACTTCAATATGCTTTGGATTATGCCTTGAAATTAGTATGGGGGTGACAGTCTCACATTGAGGACAATGTGTAGTTCTAGTATGGGGGAGATCTTTCGATTTGATCTTACTTTCATTTTCCTTGTCTTCACGTAACCCCATTTTTCCACTAAAAATTTGTGATTTTATGCCAAAATTAAAAATTTCAAAAAAATAGAATAAGTGTTTAGACACGTAGTTTTGTCTTTTTAAGGACTAAATTTTGACTTGATTGAGCATGTTGTGATCTAGCTTGCCCCTTAACTTATATAAGTTTAAGCTTTTGCTAGTCTTTTATACAAGAAGCTTTAAAACGCGAATTCTAGCTTGAAAAGGTCAAGAGTTTGCAAGTTTCCATGATAGACTTTAAATATGCAAAGCTTATTTTATTAGACTAAGCATTCGCGGATCTTTTTATTAAAGATTTTAAATTTGCGAAGAACGAGAAATGATAGAGTTTTATATAAGTTAGATGCTAAACATAGAGTAGTTGGATCTCTTTAAGGCTCATAGAGGTTAATTGTGGCTTTTTGCTCCCATCAGCTTAATAAATGTTATATAATTGTTGAATAAATAAAGTTACTTTAGGTTTTTGTGATTCTTAGTTTAAATCACTTCGTAGAGATTCCTTCTGGTGAAAGTAAGGTACACATCGAGGTTTTGTCAGTGTTGTGGGGAAATAGGCTACCGATTCCTGACGGCTCGCTACCGTTGTCTAGGTAGTTAAAAGACCACAGGACTTGAAATTTGGCTAATAATAATAATAATGTTATGTAATAAACTGAAGCCGAAATAAGACCACTACCTCTTGCCGGCTCACAACCGATGTGGTAGTCGTTTAAAGGGTGGAGGTAAGAATAATAAATAAAAACTGTGGGCTGATAAAAGTTTACTGCCTCTTGCCGGCTCACAACCGATGTGGCAGTCTTCTAAATAAGGCACATAGTAATAATCCGAGACTGATAAAAGTTTGCTGCATCTTGCCGGCTCACAACCGATGTTGCAGCCTTCTAAAAGGTCGAGGAAATTACCGAGGTCGAATTAACGAATGTTTGGTATTGTGGATCCCAATATGTAAAACGAGGTGTGACGGTGGTAAGACTGCGTGAGCTAATATGAGGCCATGTAGCGCACATATGTAATTGATATGATTGTGGATCGTGGGCACATTCCGCCCTGTTGTGGTTAATTGGTGTCAAGAATTGTTTTGGTAATTGCAGCAGCTAATTGAAAGTTTATTTTAAGATATTATTGTATGTCGTAAACCTATGATTCTCGCTCAACTTTATGTTGACGTTTTATAGGATCCCGGTATCACTTCATAACATATATCATACACGAATCAAGAACTAGAAATGAGAAAGAGAGATGAGTTGTTTAGAGAGAGAGATGAGAGAAAAGTGAAAAGATATTTCTTAGATATTTTGAACAACTAACTTTTACAAGTGGAAAAGTTCCTTATATACCCCGACACTTAAAAGTGACGTGCGGGATATTTAACTAGGACCCGGGCTTGGGTTTTGCTTGGGATTAAACCCGAAACATATACAATATTAGATTATCTATCGAGCCCGATTCCCGATATTATCCTATTACAACATTAACTAATTAAAGACCGAAGCTCCATCGTAGAGTGACCAAACTTCCTTGTTCGACTTAATAAATTGAGGCTAACAATCTCCCCCAAAGTGAGGTCTTGAACACGGGAACGAGCTTCCTTTATTGACTCAATAAAATTAAGGCTAACAATCTCCCCCGAAGTGAGTTCATTGATGACACTCCTTCATGAGATCAGTGAGATTGCTTTTGTCGTTTAAGCTCGAGTGTTCTTGGTCTTTGTCTTCATTGTAAGCTTGTTCCTTCATGCTTTGCGATCGGCTAAGCCATCTTACGATCTTATGTCTTTGACCAACATGCTCATACTATTGCATTATCTTGAAAGCTTTATTTTAGAGTTTGCGGAAGTCTTT
>BQNB010028824.1:15090-56295 GCA_026074375.1 Tanacetum coccineum
GAAACTAAAGAGGAAAAGAAAAGGTTAGCTAAACAAGAAACTACTAAGGTTGCTTTCACTAATGAGTATGATTTCATATAGGCAAGAATAAATGCAGACAAGATTCTTGCTGAGGAGCTTCAAAAGGAAGAAAGAGAGAAGTTTACCAGTAAACAAAGAGCAAAAATTCTTCATGATACCATTGTTGCACAAAGGAAATTTCTTGCTCAACAAAGGTCTGAAGCTATCAAAAATAAACCACCTACAAGAAATCAGCTGAAAACCAAATGATGACTTATTTGAAGCATGTTGGTAGAAAGAAGCATTCTGATTTGAAGACCAAAACCTTTGAAGAAATACAAGTTTTATATGAAAGATTAAAGAGGCAAGATCAGAACTTTGTTGCTATTGGATCAGAACTTTGTTACATCACCAGTAGAAATCAAACAGCAATTTATAATTTACTTTCCTATTCTCTTATAATGCCTACAAGTAGCAATGTACTTAGGTATTGAGCAAAGAATATGAAATTCTACTTATGTAGATGAGGGACTAGCTATTTATGCTTTCTTTTAACTTGAATATTTAGCATGCAATTCCACCTTATTGTCTGCATAGCCACAAGGGTATTTAGCACATTAAGGAATAATATGAGTCTAAGAAAAATACCTAGCAGATATGCTAGTAATTTCTTTACTCATTGCGGTTTAAACTCATACATCGTGACAAATGCAAGATGTAATTTATTTTGGTAGCTATAGAAAAAAATGTTCTCTAGTTACTCAAAATATTTTATCTTTCAATTATTTCAAAGCCGAAAAGAAGGGTAATGAAAGACAGTAAATGAGTTTAATTTAAATTGAAAATTTTCAATTATTCTTGTCAACCAATGAGTATAGATAGAAGTAAGTCTCACCTTTTCTTACTAGGAAAAGAGACTATGTTTGTCTTTTATAGAAGAACAAACTTTCGTTTACGAATTATGTTGCAAAACACAATTAATCAGAACATAGAAAGTTCAATTTAGTATTTTCGATAATTAAATTCTTAATAGAATTAACTACCCAATTAATTTACTAATTAAGACTAAGATCCAACTTGACCTCCCACTTATTACCAAAGGTCTGACCGGGGCGTAAACAAGTGGGGCAAGAGGTAAGCATCGAGCGTTAATTGCATTTAATGAAACTCTTAGATTTATGATACTAGTCAAAACATTAGTAAACAAGTAATAATGTTAAGAGCATGTTTAGTATCATCTTATGCCTCGGGTCCAAGGTCTGACCAAGCCTACTCAAATTAAGTCGACCAAGCAAGCACTTGCAAAAATCGTCAAAGGTCTGACCAGAGCACGAAATTCGCCATGGGTTGGTAGGGCCCTAAGGTCTGACCAAAGCGGTCAAACCAATTGCACGTGTTCTTGGTTGGCTGGTATAGACTTAAAATTTTCATAGGGGTATGCACATAAATGTGTTAAAACGTGTACAAATCCGAGTTCTCTCGCGAGTCTTCCTCAAAAGGAGAACCATAAGACCCTCACTAGGTTTTTCTGCTAAGTACCTAGATCTCCCATTCATCACATATTGTGATTGAGTGGGTCTTATAGCCGGAATAGACAACAATAAAAAAAAGAAGCATACAAGCTAAATTAACAATTTTAATTCTCCTTTTTAACCTATATTAACTTTAAAAAAAATTCAAGATCAATATCTACATATTTTAATCATTTATGGCAAGGATTCGAGTATCATTGTCATATTTTACTAGTAAAACATAAATAAAATATCAAACGCAACAGATCATAGCATATGTTTCAATGATAGGCATGTAAACTAGGCGTACAATTAAAACATAAACGTGTAACCCATAAAGCTAAAACGAGTTGGCTCGTGATGCCACTGTTGGGATTTAACATCTAGGTAACCAAGTAGCTACGAGTACACAGCGGATGGATCTAGTAATAGCATATGGTTAACACATAATAAGAAGTAAATAGAAACGTACCTCTTAGCCAATTGATCAAGAAAACGAATAAAGCGACTAAAGTAAATCGCCTCTACGGTTGCTCACACAATCACGTCAACCGAATATGTTAAGCTTGCTAGGCTTAACTTCACAAACCAAACAACCTTTGTATAATAACCGATTACCAAAACAAACCTTTGTATCTTGTAACCGATAACCAACGAACCGAATTAGGGTTTATAGGAAAACCCTAATATCACCGAAATCACTTGGACCGAATTAAGCAACCCGAAACCCTTTTTAGGGTTTAATCTTCGAACCAAAACCACAAACACCTCGTGTTTAATTCTTGAACGTTGAGCTAGAAGGAATCAAGAAGGAATGATTAAAGCATTGAGCTTTTAATCGAATTCGGTGATGAATGAATAAACCGAAAACCAAAGATCCCTTTAAAAAAGGGTTTGTGAAATCGGTGGTGAAAGAAAACAAGGAAGACCGAATCTATTTATTTGAGGGTTTTAGAATTATCTGTCGTGTGTTTTGTGATCTAGGGTGAGGGGTATTTATAGCCATCAATCCCTAGTTAGGATATACTTAGGAAACCTTTCATATCCTAATCACAACTCTTTCCTTTTCCTTGTAATCCTTATCTAAACCGAATTCTGGATCCTAAGAAATATACTAATTCGTTTCCAGCTTTTACAAGTTTGTGACTTAATCGGTTTAGTCCTTGCGGATTGTATTAATAACGTTTGTGAAGTGTAGAACATATTCTTCGTGTATTAACGTGTGTGCCCCCAATAGGCTCACATATTCGTAATGTATAAATGCTATCCGACTACCATAATCCAATAAGTGTTAGTTTATGGACGATAAATTAATAGATGTGTGTTAAGATCGAACTCAAGATCACAGGATTGCACTCACTACGAGTTAACAATTAATAAATAATATATTTGTTAATTTTACACGTAAACGTTTAACGGTCGTTAAGTATTTAACAGAAAAGACTAACGACCATAAGGACAAGGACATGTACATAATAACATAATTGATGTTACACAATGTTACATAATTATTGTTACTTAATGTTACATAATGTTATATAATTATGTTACATAATTAAGAATTGATGGTACATAATTGATATTAATGAATAGATGTTACATTAGAGAAAAGTAAGAGGCCTATATAAAAACACCAACATGGAGATGTGAAAAGGGCACACACAATTATCCCTATAAATCCTATCACTATTCTTGTCTTCATTCGGCTCCATATCCTTGGGGTTGATTCGGATCGATTTCTTTCTGGTTTTTAAACGCTACGTGTTATCAAGCTAGTTTCAGTAATTGGTTAACTCGATACATAGCATTGTGTACAAGATCGTGATACAATCTTTCTTTAGATTGTCTTGGTTTGTTTTCGTATTTTATAACCCAAATTAGGGTTCATGGAGATAATCGCCTCATAAGCAATTTGAATTATTGTTGGGCCTTAGAATAATTAGATCAAAAGGTATGTAACCCTAATTCGGTTAATTATTCAAGCATGTTATTTGATCCTTTATTTGCTTCCGCTATTCTATGCTTTGATGTTATGGTTTAATATAATTGTTATGAAAGTATAAAAACCATCAGTGGCATCACGAGCCATTTTAACATGTTGATAATTACCGAAACCTAAAATCAATAACTAATATTGTATTGATGTTAAAATACATGAAAGGGTTTTATAAAAAAAATTTAGTCAAAAATTTTATATAAGAAACCATAAAGTACATGTTTTGATTAAAGAGGTTTAATATACATGATTAAATTGTTATGACATGTATGTGGGTTACGATCTTTACGGGATAATTGTTATGTGTATTGTGTGGATCCATGACAAACATGCATGTTTATCATGGATCATGAGAATATATGAAGTAATTTGTTACGTGTATATTTTGACCACTTAATTTTAGTACGATAAATCTAAAATTCGGGAAGACTTATATATTGATTCTTGATTGGATATATGATAAGTAAAACCTAGAATTTAAAATTAGGGTTCATCGTATAAAAGGATTGCATGTGGCTACATGATTTACTTTAACGCATATAAATTGTTATTATGTGTTTATTGTTTAGTCAATATTTTATATTACTTGTTTTTGTTTATTTAAATTTTGGCGAATTGTTGTAAACAAAAAAGCGTTTTTTTCATAGAAAATAATATGGACCCACTAATCATGATTTTTATAAAAAAAATTAAGATGTGTTTTTGAGTTAAATAGTTGATTGGTAATTTTCGTACTAAATGGTTAGAAAGGCTCATCCAATTTGGACAAAAAACTGTGTGGGCAAGTTTAACGCGCGGCTGGTCGAACCCCCGACTTAAAGAAGGAAGTCTGCTTCACGCTGACCGAATTCTCGGCTTGCTTGTGCGTCAAATTGGAGTTACCTACGACTATTTAAAAGTACAAAATTACTGTAAGGTTGATTTGCTCAAATCCACATCCGAAACACTATGTTGAAAAGACTTATGCAAAAGTACGGTTGTGAACGATATAATTGGCGCACTTCTTTTATTGGTTCATCCACTGCTAACGCAAACTATGGTTATTTAATCTTCACCTTAAAAGTTAATATAAAAGTTTTTTATTAAACATATGCTATGGAGTTGTATGCATGCTTCTCCATACATAATTTTGTTTCACATGTAAAAAATTATTACCCTTAAACTTATATTCTAATGCCATCTAATTAAAAGGACACTTGAAATTGCGATAAGTCAAGTGGGACTTGGACTATATCATAACGGCACAGGAAACTATCATGATTTGGTGAGACCTTCACAATGGATAGTTTGCGTTCTTTAGATTATAGAATGACTTAATTGAGTTACTTAGTGAGATCTTGACATAATCAATGGCAATTAAGGATGGGTGAAACCCGTTTACAATGCAACTTTTTGGCAATGTAATTTCCAGATAATATCAGAAATTGAAAATGTTTGTCATTACTTGTTCGACATGTACACGTTGAATTTCATTCTATTCACTAGAGATCAAAATGATGTGATGAGTTTATGTCAAGGGGGTTCTAGTTTTCAAGGAAATACTTGGTTATATGAATATTACCTAGGTATATTTTATTTTTCTTGAAAAAAAGGTTTATCGAAAATACTAATGATTTTGAACTTTTTCTGTAGAAATGGCCTCATTCCGAAAATAACATTTAAGTTTGCGTTCAAGACTTCTTTGAACGAGACAACACTGACTGGCCCAAATTTTCAATGAATGGTATCGCTCGCTAAGAATGGTCTTAAGAGAGTAGCGGATACTTTTGAATTTGTATAACCTTGTCCAGAACAACCCGCTGATACTGCAACTGAGGCAGAAAAAGCAGCATTCAGAGCAGAATATAAAAAGCACTCTGATGTGGCTTGTATTATGCTTGGAAAAATGTCACATGCTCTTCAAAGGCAGTTTGAAAATTATCCACCCCAAAACATTGGGCTGAAATTCGAAAAATGTTGTGAGAAGCCTTGTTGTAGAACAAATATTTTTACGATCTGGTGGTATGCTTACCTAGTTGCAAACAGGCCCCTGGTAAACCGCGTTAGTAAACATGTATTGGAAATGAAAGGACTCATGGACCCAATTAACATCACTTGGGAAACATACGACAATGATATGGCTTTTAACTTAATCAACAATGTCCCTTAACAAGGATTTTGGTGCATTTTTGTAAGAACCTTCAATATGCATTGCGTGGGGAAGACAGTTACTGAGCTACCGCACTGCTCATTGATTCGAAAAGGGTTTGAAATACAAAGCACCTACCCTTAGTATTTACATTACAAAAGGAGTAGGATAACAAGCAAACCGCAATGCGAACAAGGAAGGCACAGGCAAGTGTTAAGGCTGATAAGAAACAAGCAAGTTGGTGCCTTATCAACCAAAGCCTAACACTTATCCTTTGAAGAGAATGGAAAATCCTATAAGGATCAAGCTTGTCACCACTGCCACGTTGCTGGGCATTGGAAGAGGAACTGCCCTCTTTATCTCGAAGAGTTGCGTGCAAATAAGAAGAAGTCTGCAGAACACAGCCAAAGTGCTTGCAGTTTCAGGTATCTTATTTGCAATTGAGTTTTTTCAATCACTAAACTTTCAATAAACTTCCTGGGTATATGATACAGGATGCTGTATTCGTGTTTGTACTTTCGCTTGCAGGGATGTAAAGCAGAAAGGAAAACTATTTATGGGGTTTCATAATTTGACAAGTGGGCAATGGAACACAAGCAGCTGTTGAAGCCATAGGAATGTTTAAATTTAGTATTACCTTCGGGTTAGTACTGAAATTAAACAATTGTTATTATGCACCTTCTATTGTTAGAGGTGTTTTTTCCCTTTCATGTTTGTTGGATCTTGGTTTTCATCATACTATTGCTAGTAATGGAATTTCTGTTTCTTTAAATGGTATATTCTATTTTAGTGCTATATCCGTGAATGGTGTGTTTGAAATTGACATGAATAACAATGTCCCCAAGAATAATAATAATTCTATTTTTAGCATCAATAAAAAGAGAAAGTTAGACTTGGATTTTCTTATCTATGGCACTGTAGACCTTGCCCATATTGGCAATGACTCGATGCAAAAGCTTCATTCGTGAAGGTCTTTTGGATAAATATCGATGAGGAATCATTTGATAAATGCGAATATAGTATAATGGGAACAGATGACAAAGAAACTTTTACTAAAATATTAAAAGGGCTCACTGATCTATTGGTTTAATACATACGGTATGCGTATGTGCGGACCACTTAGACATGTGTCAAGGAAAGGTGCTAGCTACTTTTTAACCTTTACGGATGTTTTCAGTCGTTATGGATATGTTTATTTACTTAAACATAAACATGAGGTTTTTGAAACATTTAAGGTTTTCAAAGCAGAAGTAGAATTGCAACTAGGAAAGAAGATTAAAGCTCTTCGATCCGATAGAGGTGGTGAATATTTAAGCCAAGAGTTTAAAGATTATCTAAGTGAGAAACGGATGGAAGAGTCAGAAATTTACTTCTCTATATACCACAACCAAAATGGTGTATCTGACAGGAGAAATCGTACATTATTGGGATATAGTGCGATCTAAGATTCACTATTATACTTTTACCGTTATTCATTTGGGATATGCCTTCGAATCTGCTGTTCGTATTCTTAATATTGGTACCCACTACGAGGTTGATAAGACACATATGAAATATGGCATGGAAAAGACGCCGATTTGTCTTATTTAAAGGTTCTAGGGTTGCGAGGCGTATGTGAAATGTGCCTCAGCTGATAAACCTCCAACAGAGATCTGTTAAGTGTATCTTTGTAGGATACCCTAAGGAAAACTATGGGTTACTACTTTTATTTTCCACCTGAAAACAAAGTAATTGTTGCTAGGTATGGAGATTTTCTTGAAAGAGATCTCATATCTCAAGAATTCAGTGGGGAGAGATAATGGTCTAGAAGGATGATCATTTGGATACATTACCTTCTGAAAAACACTAGCGAAATTCTTGTTAGAACTGAAAGTCTAGGTTCTCCATCGGAATTAATTCCTGTCGTTAGGTCTGAAAGGATCTCGTGCACCCAACCGTCTGTGTTAAACATGGAGGATGAAGATGATGAAGTAGGTTGGGGGGGGGGGGGGGGGGGATTTCCCTTTGGAGAAACTGGCTTATGATAAAACTCCATGCTTGACCCTGATAAGGTAATTGGCAGGTTTGGATGGATGAGGAAATGAATCCATGAAAGTTAATAAAGTCTGGATTGTAATAGACCGCCCTCCTAATGCCAAGGTAGTTCGGAGAGTAAGTGGATCTTAGAAGAAGACTGACATTGATGGTAAAGTACACACCTAAATACGCTCGTGTTAGCTAAAGGCTGCACTCAAACCTATGGGATTGACTACGAGGAGACTTTTTCTCCTGTAGCAGACATTAGAGCTATTAGGATTCTCATAGCTATAGCAGCGTACTATGATTATGAGATTTGACAATGGGATGTAAAAACTGTCCTTCTTGAGTTGGTCACTTAGATGACGCGCTCTCTCGCACTCATTCGCGCTCGCCAAACCTGAGGAATGTTGATCCAAAATTATCCAAATGGTATATGCAAACTCAAAGGGCCATTTATGGTTTGAAGTAAGGCATCGTCAATGGAAATAAACGGATTTGATGAGGAATTCAAAAAGTTTGGGGGAATTTATTATTTTTTTTTTTTTTTTTTTATTTTTTTTTTTATAATAATCGTGATGAGCCAGTGTATATGCAAAAGCTAGTAGGAGTGTATGTAAGTATTCTTAATCCTATAGTCGAATTGACATTTTAATCATGGGATAACAACATTCAAGGCTTAAGGAAGTTATGGGGGACTTCTCGGGAAAATGTTTTTCTGTGAAGGATTTAGGAGAAAGCTGCTACATTCTGGGAATGTTAAGATATTTAGAGATAGTTCTCTGCGGTTGTTTGGTCTTAATCAAATGACTCTTACATCGATAAGATATTGAAAGAAAATTCAGTGTGCAAAAACTCTAAGAAAGGAGTTTTATACCGATGGAAGTCAAACTTGATTGAGTAATGAAATTGATCGCGCTCATAGATGAGGAAAAAGTCTTACATGAAAAAGGTACCTATGCTTCGGCTGTGGATCTATCATGTTGCTGTCAGGTGTACAAGGCAGATGTGGCGTTTGCTCAAAACTTGTCAGTCGATTCAACAGAATCCAGGAAAGAAAAGCCTCCACTGGGTTGCTGTTTTAAAATTTCTAAAGTATCTGAGGAATACGGAAAGATATGTTTTTAGTATACGAAGGGAAATCAGATACAAAACTTGATGTTTACAGGTTTTCTGTGTTGCTTCTGGCAATGCGATAAGATGATACGAAGTCTCAGACGGGTTAGGTTTTTATCGTCAATGGAGGAGCAGTAGATGGAAGAGCAAAAGCAGACAACCATATTGATGCATGCAACGCAATCTGATGTACATGGTTGCGTTCAGATAGCTGCAATGGAAGCCGTTTGGTATTAGGAAGTTTGTTGGAGATCTTGAGTGATGCCTTCAATTATAAATAAAAACTATTAATTATGTATTGTGTCAATTCTGCTGCAAACATATTCGCCAATGAACTGGAGTCAGGATAAGGCGGCCAGACATTTTCTTGTAGATATCACTATGTTCTGAGAAACATAGTCGAGAGTGGTGGAAATAAATTGATAAAAGTTCACACAGATAAAAATCTAGCTGAGGCTTTTTACTTAAAACTTTACCTAGAGGAAAGGGGTAATGAACATGCCAATGGAATTGGACTTCGATTAGATTCGTAGTTTCTTTGGATATCTGTGATTAGTGTTTGGATAAAGGATGTGTAAAACATTATTAATTTGATAAAAAATAAAATATGGTTATGTGTCACACCACGACCTTACAATGTTTATTTTGTTATTTAATTTTGTTCCTATTTTACATGTTTAATTCCATGAATATTAAATTATTCTAATGTTTCGTTGTTGATTATTTTTATGGGAAATTTTATTAATCATGACAAATTTAAAATGTTGGTCAGATATACTGAAGTATATTGATGTGATTTACATGCCAAATTTAAAATAATATTCGATGATTCGAATATTGAGCTCTATCCCAACTATATGATTGTACTTTATGGATTTGTCTTAAGTAAATCATAAAATAGTTATCCCAGACTTGAGATACAGGAAACGTTATGGACTAGTGATTTCCTGTGTAGCAATCTTAACGCTAAACGTTTACTGGTAGCTATTCGGATTGTTTTCAGATTTAGAGGTTGCAAAATTCATGAGTTTTGCTTGTCCCCCCCCCCCCCGCCCCCCCCCTCTCCCTGTAAATGATTTGTTTTTCTTCAAATACGTTTTTGAAGTTTAATACCGTGGCCCCTAGGTGGGTATTTGGTAAGATGTATGTGTGGGGCCACACTCCAAAATTTTCTGGAATTCGTTCAAAAGGATTTGATTAATCTTGCTCAATCAGATATAAACGAGAAACAGCATCAGTTAATTAAGGAATGACTTAGAATCCAAATTCTTTGTAAAATTGTATTAGGTAACAAAAGGATATATAAGAATGATGAATCATTAAAAGGTTTTTCCAGGAGACCTTAATTGGATCGTACTAGAGGCATCGGCGTTTATAACTAGACGCTAACGATGTGATACATTATTTAAAAATATGTCCAAGTGGGAGCTGTTAGTTTATGGACGAATAAATTAATAGTTGTGTGTTAGGGATCGAACTCAAGATCACGGGAGTGCACTCACTAGTGGTTAACAATTAATAAATTAATATATTTGTATTTTACACGTAACATTTAACGGTCGTTAAGTATTTAACGGAAAAGACTAACGACATAAGGACAAGGACAGGTACATATTATCAAATTGATGTTACATAATGTTCCATAATTATTGTTACCATTAATGTTTTAAATTTTTTTATAATTATGTTACATAATTAAGAATTGATTGGTACATATTGTATTAATGAATAGATGTTACATGAGGGAAAAGGGAGCCTATGGTGCTTAATTAAACACCTACATGGAGATGTGAAAAGTTGCACACACAATAATCCCTAAAAACTCTATCACTATTCTTGTCCTTCATTCGGCTCCATAACCTTGGGTTGATCGGATCGAATCATTCGGTTAAACGCTACGTGTTATCAAGCTAGTAATTGGTTAACTCGATACATAGCATGTGTACAAGATCGTGATACAATCTTTCTTTAGATTGTTCTTGGATTGTTTTCGTATAAACCCAAATTAGGGTTCCTGGAGATAATCGCTAAGCAATTTGATTCTTGTTCGGGCTAGAATCAAAAGGTATGTAACCCTAATTCGGTTAATTATTCAAGCATGTTATTTGATCCTTTATTTGCTTCCGCTATTCTATGCTTTGATGTTATGGTTTAATATAATTGTTATGAAAGTATAAAAACCAACAATAAGCACAACTGTTTTTTGTTTTATTTTTTTTAATCTTGGCGACCGAAACTGTTTATGTTAAGTTTAAAGTCCATTTCGCATCAAGGCTGTATGCGAGGGACCTATCAAACAAGAGGTTATCGATTGAAATATTGTTGCCGAGTTGGTGCATATTTGTCTTTTAAATTTGATCAACATATGTAGTGGAGCTTAAAGGTACTTTTTGAAGGACAGGCTTTTCAATTGACATAGCTAGGCATAAATCATAATCTTATGTCACCAATAAGTGTGTTGGTTAAGTGTTTTTGGGACTTCTTAAGTGAGATCTTTTGTGAAGTATTCAAATTTTATCTGTTCGGTATTGTAACTTTGTGTACTTTATCTTTTCGGTAAAAAAAGATTGGAGAGCAAGTCCAAGACGTGCCCGTGTCAAATAAGTTCACTGTTAAAGCAGATCGAAACGGTTAGGTCTACTCACCATCATTTTTGGACTTATACTAAAATCTGATTACGAAAGCTATGTTAAGAATAATGATAATTTTTTTCTAAACAGTTAAAAGATTGTAAGTGCTTTTTATACAGTAGTGCATATTTTAAACCAAACCTCTTGACATCATGGTTTTGTAGCCAAGGCACATGGTTTCTCAACAGAAGTAATAAGTATGTTTAGGTTAAATAATATCACCAGCAACTAAGAACAGTAACATCATAGTTGGCCTAACTAAAAAAAGGTTACATCATTAAAAAAAAGATATAGGTAATTCGAAACACACAAAATATGGTCTTCTTTAATATGGTGGGTTACTAAATTTGCACCAAGCAAATTGTTGAGGGTATTAATCCATTTGTATACAGTTTCAAGAATCAATGCACTCAAAATCAAAACTAATAATTTGATTATTCCTATATTTTTCTAAAAGTGGGTAATGTTACTAGATTAAGTATTTTCAAGATGAATTGAAATTTTAACAAACCACTCGTACCGACTTAATTAATACTCCTAATACTCGATTACGCGAGGTAACGTAACCGTGTTTTTAATGATACAAAAGGAGCTAAATGTATCTGATGTAAAAGTTCAGCTAACTCATATGAAAACATATAAACAATTCTATTGAGGTTGTATATTAATGATAATCAGTCAGATTTACGACTTGTGTGACATGCAAAACAAAATTACTAATTATATTGACCCGATTTTATTTGATATAACTTGATCGAAATTTTATCACTTCTGGCCACTATACACAAATGTGTAATACAACGACACCTTGTTTCGCAGATGTAGGGTATGGAGAAGGTAGATTGTAGACGGTTACACCCTTACCCGAAAATAAGAGGACCGTCCTTTGGAAGACTTCCGTCAATGAACTAATGTGTAATGAAGTATACCATACAACGAGATTGGTAAAACAAACAAAAATATTAAGCTTATTTAGCAATTTTATTTTATGTTAATCCAAAAAGATATTCAACAGATTGATATCGATTGTATACTTGATAGTCAAAATCGATTTCGTGGTTTATTTCGTAGAGCATTAGTTCTTTCTATTTTTGATACTTTCATGTAAGCAAGTTTGAAAACGTAAAATATGTCTATCATGAATTAGTTCTTCCCTTGTAACAACTTCTTAGAAAGATATTATCATTATAATATAACGTAATTATTCATTACTATGGTCGCAAATAGACGTATGGTGTTTTCAGGATGTGACGTTTATCTTAGATTTTAATTATTGGCTAAACTTTATTCAATAGTTCTACGAATCTCTTAGGAAAATTGTAACAGAGACAATTATTATTTCATGCATGAAATACTTTGTATAAGAAGAAAAAATAATTAGAATACATAAAAAAATAGTTAATTTGAATTATATTTCAATTTAATGCGTAGGGTATGCAACTCTAACACGAATTCTCGTTTTTTATCCGCTTTATTTTTTTTATTAATTTAGGAATTTTACTTTTCGTATTCACAATGCCATATAAAACATAATCCCTAGCCGTCAAAACACAAAAAAAAATGTTGAGTTGCCTAGATCAATCCTTTTTTTCTCATCTGATTGATTTCGTTGTCGAAGATCATTGTCGTTGACAACAAAAGTTGTCCACCAAATTGCCGCTCCCTCCTAAAGGCAAAATAAGCCATGATGTAAAAAAAATAGCAAACGTCATAAAAAATAGAGGAAACTGCGAAGCAATATATACAATTATGTCGTCAAATACAAGTCAATCTCTGTGCAAACGAGCAACAAAGAAGAAAAAGAGAAGAAGAATCAGCTTCAACATTCATCCAGTTTGTCTGTATCAAAGACCCCGTTCAAACTGCGGGGAGTGTTAGACGCATAAATTATTGGCCCAAGCCATTATGGGCTTGAGGCCCATTAAATCTAGGGTTTAGTTGCTTATTACCAAAGCTATGTTCTATTATAAATAGACATGCTTTGTTATGTAATGGAGATAATCCAATCAATATCAATTTCTATTATCGTTCAAATATAACGTAACTAGTTTCAAGGCCCGCCCGTTGGCCAGGGAGCTTTAAGGTATTGTTGGAAGAAACAATCACGTATTGATACTTGTCCGTTATTGTTTTGTATAGTTGTTTTATGTTGTTCATTTTTGTTGAGCTTTGCATAAAGTATAAAAAAAACATAAGTATTAAAGTATTATGTATTATAAGTGAAGGGTTAAAAGGGCGGGCACTGAAGAAGATTATCGGACATCGGACCTGAATAGAGAACAATATTATGTTTCTTTCAACAATACCTAAACTTGAAGGGTTAAAGTATTATGTATTATAAATACTTGAACGAAGAATATCTCTTAGTGTCCTGTCTAAAGCCTCAAAGCAATGCTTAAAAGTAGCCTAAGTGTAATTTTATTACATACAGTATTGTTAGCACACCCGTGAAAAAATTAACCATTTAAACCCAAACTCGCTTTGACCCATTAACAGATCTAACTGACCCACCCATTCTGTCCCGCTTTGTTTACGTGCCTATTGGTATCATTAATGTACACAAGATTGTGTCTAGCTTGATTGTTTAAGAGCAATTTATACATTTTGGCTAGAAGCTAAAACTTAAAACAATACTACTGAGCATAACTTAAAGCATTACTCGAAAGTTAGTTTTACGTAATGACATAACTACATCAGTTATAAATGGCACAAGATAAGAGCATAAAAAATCATATCAATAGATCTTGACATTGCAAGAACACCAAAAACACGATGTCCATTCCATTGTATGCCTTTACCTCCAACCGCTTCAATTTTTGCATATTCGTCTTCCGATTTGGCTATTACAGAATCAATACATATTATTAGACAAAAAAAATATAAGAGTAAATATGCCACATATGCTCATATTCAATAGTTACGGGATGCATTGACTTTCTCAAAAGTCCATGAAACCGGCAAATCGACACTCCATTATGTATAACGATTTAAACCACTTTGACTAAAAAGGGGCCATTTAGGAATGTATGCATTGAAAGGTTGCTTTTGTAATTGTTTGCAGGTTAGATTAGGTGATGCTTGAAATTGTCCTTTGAAAGTGAAAAAAGGTATGCAGTAATCAGAATCACATAATCAGTTGTAATGTAATAGATTATAAAAGATAATTTTTATTTGGCGTGCTGATGTTAGAAGCCGTAATCTTATTACTTTCATATCATAATATATTTATTCAAACACTAAATTATTGAGTTTCAAAACGCAAAACCAAAAACATGTTGTATATTACCTTATGATCTACAGATTATGCCAAGGCTTCTTTCCCTCTACATAAATCACCATCGAATCACCACAATTTGATTCATCATTAGCTTGTTTTCCACCAATTTCATCATCAACCTTGAGGAAACAATCAAAGAACGCCTTTCTCCACATTTCTTGATTGCTATAATCATTCTTATTAGTACCATTTTCGTCACTTCCCCAGCTCGCTATAAGAGGTTCTAATTCCTCTTGTAAAGCAGTTCGAACACAAATACTACAATAGTTTGCAACCTGTACCACAAGATTCATAGTCAGATATACATATATAAATGATAATTATATCCAAGTATCCAACTTAAGTCACAAGACAAATCTTGAAGAACATTGAATGTACCCATATCATACATTAGTTTATTTTAGTTTGATAACCTACTTGCTGGCCTTCATACAATAGGTAAAATGTGTGATGTGTTATTTTTTTAGTCTTAAAAGTGACTAATTATTGAGAATAAGTTAGTGATTTTGTAACAAAACCGAAAATACTATACTCTTAGTTGTAATATACTTCAAACGTTGATACTTTGTTTTGCATCCATTTGATATAAAAATATCATGTGATTTCATGAGAAAGGGCATACTACTTAATGGCAAGAGTATTGAAAATTGATTTTGAAAATCACAAACCATACTCTACAATGAAAGCAGGCACATGATGAGGCACCGCCACAAATCACGTTCGAGATCTAGATACTTGCATTATGTAGTTGGGCTTAATTAGTAAACAAACTCTGCTACATAGATAACTAAAAAGTCTTGTCATTGAGCGAGATCTTCCAAAACTTCATTTTTTGTTTACATTTTCCCTTCTGTACACTTTTCCTATGAGTGAATCCTTTGCTTTTTATTGGCATCACAACCTGTGTTATTTTGTAGATTCACAGTATCCCGGAAATACATTCAATACATTAAACTTCCCGCACAGTTTAATTTTTTTTGTCTTACTGTCTTATGTGACACTTTCTTACTAAGTTTTTTCTGTAATTTATGTTACGTTAAGATGGTAAAGATAAAAAAACATAAATGGGGACGTACAGTTTTTGTTCGCATACCACTACAGTGTCTCATCTCTTTGGAATTAGGCCATTGCCTACTCGCAAGTCCTGCATTTATATAGTTTTTATTTAAAAGCTATAGTTGGAGCTTAAATGTGTCAAGTAGCTATAAAACTAAGAAAACTACAATACACTCAATGACAATGACCATATATTGGAGTCCTGAGCTTGATTCTTTATAGTCTAGATTTTAGCCATCGATTGACAAGCTTTAAGTTCAGCTCTAGTGCTAATTTCATCAATAATAACCACTTCAGGCATGTGATTATCCACTTCCTCGATCACTGCCAATGTCATCTTTTAATCATACTGGCTAGGCTTGTTCGCCAAGCTTGCAGAAAAGATTAACATCGAGGATCGGATTGTGAATGTTGGTGGTAATGGCAGTGGTGGTGGTGCTCCTGCTGTTGCTACCCCTGCTGGTGGTGTGCAGCTGCCCGCTGCTCCTGTTGCAAAGGAAAATAAGTAAATAGTTATTCTACATTCTTTTTATTTATGTTCAACTGATACAAAGCGTGTTTAATTTTACTTTTATTTTAGTATAAATGACTTTTCTTACAACATTATCGAATTACTGAGGCTAGTCTATTTTGTTTATTCCTACTGGTGTTTTCTCAATCACACATGTTTAGTAAGCATTGGCAAAATGGTAAGTTCAGGTTTAGTAACTGATGGCTGCAGGTAATAATTATATATTTTAAACAAAACATAAATGACAAATTTCTGATAGCAGGACATCAATAAAGAAAATGCCTCATATGCTAAAAGGTTGAATTCAGGATCATGAGGTCCTAACATCAATGACAAATTTCCATTGATCCATATTTGTAGCATCATTTGCATAAATGAATCAACTACTACCAAATTTAAAAAACCAAAAATCCATTAAAAATCCACACATATTTCATCATTTAACTAATATATTTTGCATAAAGAAGCAATATTTATCTCATAAAACCACTTGTCAAATTCATAAGCAGATTAATGAATTATAATCCACATCTCAAATGCGTACACTATGAAAAAAATCAATATACCTTTATCTTGAGACATTCCACCGAACATCTTACATGCCGCCTCCAAATCATATACCTTGTACACTAATAAAGACCAAAAAATAAAAATTATTCACTATTTAGTTTTTGAACCACCAAAAAATAAAGACCAAAAACTAATTTATGAACAATTAAATCAAACACATAATTAATTTTAAGACTATTTTAATTGAAATTAGGGTTAGTGATTTATCCCGAAAAACATAAAAAATAGAACATGAACAATTAACATAAAAAGAAATCACAAAAAACTTTCTGATTCCTTCAAATATTTGTTGTGGCTCTTCAAGGTCCGGTTTGATTCCTTAGTTTGTTGTGGTATTAAGGTTTTTTGTTTCAGGGTTTTTTTGGGGGATAAACGGATCTGCTTGTGATTTTGGACTGGGATTTTTGAATTTGTGATTTGGTGAATGGTTTTGTGGTTATGATTTTGGGGGATTTGATTAAAGTTATGGATCGACAGATCTAGCTTAGAACTTGATTGAAGGGGAGATGCTTCAGTCGTTGTTGTTATGGATATTTTTTTGAGAAATAAATGCTTTGAATGTCTGCCGTTGATTATTAATTGATTATCCAGGTGTCGTTTTGTAGGAATTTTGGGACAAGATTAGTTTTTCAAAAGTTTCTTTTATATAGGTTATAGATTATTCATTACTATGGTCGCAAATAGACATATGGTGTTTTCAGGATGTGACGTTTAAACTTTATTCAATAGTTCTACGAATCTCTTAGGAAAATTGTAACAAAGACAATTATTATTTCATGCATGAAATACTTTGTATACGGAGAAAAAATAATTAGAATACATAAAAAAATAGTTAATTTGAATTATATTTCAATTTAATGCGTAGGGTATGCAACTCTAACACATACGAAATATTAACTATTTTAAATTGTTAAGCAACTCATCCGATATATTTATTTTACATTGAGCACTTTTTATAGAACTTTTATAACAAACTGGATTTAACTTATATAATCAAATAAAAACCACCAAATCTCAACAAACATAGTACTAGTAAAAAATCATACAATATAAGTACCTCATAATTAAGTACAAAATTATATACTATCATCATAGTATTAGTTATTCTTGATTCTTTGGTTTCATCTTCAAATCTTCATCATCTATAGATATTTCCCAACTTTGTTTTTTCTAACACAATATTTGTCAACTCAAGCATCACTCTTGATTCAATATTTCAACATCAAATACACAAATCATCAACTATTCGTCTTCATAAACAAACTTCTTGCGCCCAATCATTGATCTTAATAATTCCATAGGCAATCCAAATCAACTGGACCAACTAAAGTTGATGGGACATCTTGATCATCAATTCTTATCTTACCCTTGTCAAGATTCGACGAAAATTCATTGTTTTTCTCTGAGCTCGCCCTGAGCTCAGCGTCGTGTGACAAGGTGACCATCTCCGTCTCCATCTTTAGTCCATGATCGTGTGTCTCGACTAAACGCCTCAAGATTGATTGATCATGTGCCATAAATGGAGAACTAGAAGAGAAATGATGCATAATGGGGTTAGATTGGCTTTCTAGCAACATATTGTGATTTGAATCGAATGGGAGAATGGGATTGTTGTGGAAATTGTTGATCATGTTTTTTTGAGTTGTTTGCATTTCAATTAGATTGGAGAAGCAGGGTGCGGGCATGCTTGAATTGATGATCCCGCCACCAAAAGATGGCGCAGAGTCCATCAAAGGTGGCAGAGAAGTGGTGATACCACCCGAATCGATTGCTAGCAACCCTGAAATGTGTACTTTCTTTCCGGATGCATTCTTGTGAAACACGCGACTGATCACCCATTCATTCTGCAATTCAAGAACACAATGTAAAAATAGGGAAGACATAGTAAAAACAGACGAAAACAGAGTAAAAAACAGGGGAGATACTAGGAATAAAGAATCTATATACCTTGGCTGATTTTGGCAAGTTTTGCAGAGAGAATTTACCCTCTAATCTGAATTCATGAATTACCCAATTTGTCTTTTCCCCTTTTGGAGCTCTGCCCATGTAAAAAACCAAAGTTTTCTTCATTCCGACAAGCACACGTCCCATAAAAATCTCCTTATCTTTTCCGGTTGCTTTCCAATAACCAGAAGCAGTTGCTCGATTTGTCCTTAATCCAGTCGGGTACTTCTTATCTCTAAGACAGAAGAAATACCACTCTTTTTCTCCCATTTTCGCCATTCCTTCAAATTCAGAAAACGCGGTAAATCAAAGATCCTTAAGAATAACAACTCAGAAACAACAAAAACAAGAAACAAAAAGCTTACTAGGTAATTCCCATGGCTCAACTTTATTCATGTCCACTTCTCCAATTGCTTTAGCAAAAAAGTTGCTATCAACAACTTTGTTAGACAAATAATGAGTGATTAACTCTTCATCAGTAGGATGAAATCGGAATCCCGGAGGCATGTCCATATGATCCTCATCTTGTCCTAGATTAGTAAGCTTCTCCATCATCAAAAATAAAATTTTGAAACTCAAAAGGATAATAACTTTTGACTAAAAATAAGTTTCTAAGCCATTATTTGATAAGGAATCTTCATAGAATACTTTGATCTATCAGTCTTTCAACATTGATTGGAATATATATATATATATGTCTTGAAAGGTATGTGAAATCATTGAACAAATAGTAAAAAGCAGCCAAGAAATAAATGGAAAAATAAAAGATAGTGTAAGCTGGAAGATTTGATGTTTTAAGGCAAAAAGAAAACAGAATGAACGACTCAAGGCCCTAAATGGAGGATGGCAAGGGTATATTTGTCATTTTTTTTACATATTCTTTACATTGAATTTATTTCAATTGATGAATTTGTTGCAAAAAACTTTGAACCAAATTACATGTATTGTGCATGTCATTTGATGATGGTGAATGAACCTTAAATGCTAAAACCAATATTAATGTAAAAAAGTTCGATTTAATTAACTAATTGCAGCAAATGTACTTTGTTTATTAACAAACTTTGACATGTCACAAATGTGGTTTTCATGGATATTTCCATGTATTATCAAAAGGTGAAAAAAGAATGTTGGATGGTTATATATTGAATATGTCATTTTCAAAAATGGTTTTTAAAATGCATTTTGATCAATTAATTTTTTTTATTAAGTTTCCAATAATTACCCTGCCTCCTTGCTAATAATATATGTAAGACTAGAAAATATCTATTTACATGAAAATGTCAAATGTATGCATTATATTAATCTCCTTTGATCTTGAAGTCAAATGCCCATATTGACCTATTTCTCTTTTATTTGATTGAACAAAATTGTTTAGCATACATGTTGCTAGAAGCCTATGCAACATTGATTGGTCATATACTCATATGTACCCTATATCCAGTTGGATTTGATTGAATTGTTAATATGCAAGACAAATTTTAAATTTGACTACAATATTTGTATATTTTTATTAAATGGTCAATAGGTTTATATGTTTTGTTGGTCTTTAAAGAAATCAACTTTTTACTCTTATTTAATTACCTTTTGGAATTATTATTTTTTCCCAGACAATTAAAAAAGTTACGGCTTTTTGTGCATAATTTTTGCTGATCTTAGAACCGTATTGTCTTTACGAGTTTTTTAAGGTAAAATCGTGGTTTGATGGGTTTCAAAGTTCAAACCATTAAACCTAGATAACGCTTTATGTTTCAAATGTCTATTAGAAAATATTTCTAGGTATTATCAAGAAAAATGCTCTTTTATATAAGTTACATCTAATATATACTGGAATTTTGACGTATTTAGCATTATGAGTAGAAATATTAGGAGTTCAAGTACCAAGTCGAGTTGCTTGTTTCCGAAATCTTCATAGAATTATGCAAAGTGACAAACTGGTCTGACTTGAAAGCTAATTTAAATTACCGTGTCATCTAATCATGTGATCTTATGCGATTTATTTTTTCATGTTGAACGTGAGACCAGTCGATGCTTGTAAATAAAAATTGCATTCCTAAAAGAAAACGCTTGAATACATGAGTTTAGTTTGTGCGTACACAAGTTTTATTTATCTTTATTTTTGGAATGTATACAATGTTAGATGCGTGTATTTTTTTATTACGAGAATACAGTTTTTAGTTTTATTTTACCTTCTGTCGTTACAACCTTTAGTGAAAGTTGTAAGCCTTAAATCTTACGTTGCGTTCTCGAGTTTTAAAACATAAGAAAAGAAAGTAAAAGAAAAGAAAATTTTAAGTAGTTAGTAAAAATATTTGTGTTCTTGAGATGAAGGAAAAGAAAGAAAAAAGGTTGATTGAATTACACTTATACCCAAGTTTGAGAGATTTCAAGTTAAAAAAAACAAGGATAATTATGTCTTTTAACATGTAAAAGATTACTTTCATTTCATTTCCTCCTATTTTTTGGAGGAAAGTTTTAGTCATCCCTGTGGTTTAACTTTTTGACACTAATCATCCCTAACCGATCTTTTTTTTATGAAACGACAAAGATGAAGAATATATATTAAAAAGAGTCTAGCAAGACGCTCTAGAAACTTTAACAGATACTAATAGAGTCAACAAAAAGATTATCATAACATCAACAAAAATAGGTAAAAATCTCGAGAATTTAATTGCCCTCAGAGTGGAATCAAAAGGGATTGAAAAAACTTTCTGACACGATATCAGACAGAGATCGGTTTCATTCGGCATAAGAAAAAACCCTCCCATCACCAGCGAGCGCAGCCTATCGGTTTTCACCTTCGGGGACTGGATTTTGATGATAACCCAAACAAGTCCGATCGAGTCTGGATTGAATTAGAAGAACATCCTCAAAATCCGCCGAAGTATGCCTAACTGAAAAAAAACATTGGGTACAACTGTACGCAACCAACGCGAACTTGAATGCCTTAAGCTTCAGCCCGCATACTTGATTGTGCACTAATCATTCCTCCTGGAGTGATGAAACGTTCGGAAAAAAAACCATCCCTTGCGTGTTTTAAAATTGACATAAATTACGCACCTCCATATGATTTAAACCACAGGGATGATTTTGCATAATTTACTAAAAAAACTGATGTTACAATTATTATTATTATCTATTTTTATTTTTTATAAACATCACTTCATTATTATTATTATTATTATTATTATTATTATTATTATAAATCACTTTATTTGTAATTTACTTATTTTATTTTACAAAAAATTATTAGGAAGCCGAGATATCATCTAGGCCGCCACTCTTTGATGTGTGTGTTTATCTGACTGGGGCTTCCGCCTTTGACACAAACCAGGAATGGCTGAGATTATATCCGCTTTCACACTTGTTTTAGTTTGTAGCCCGCATCAATCATGTCATTCATGGTTGTGTCAAAGCGGAAATCTCTAGTCTAGAATAAAACACACACATCAGAAGTGGCGGGGGGGGAGGCGAGGGGGCGGGGGTTAGATAAATATATCTCTGGCTTCCCAATAATTTTTCTAATAAATCCCTTAAATTTCTAATACAAATGATTTATAATTATTAATAATAATAATAAAAATAACGTAAATTACATTAAATATAACTAGAATTACATATAATAATAATAATAAATATCGCCTCTTGACGCCCAATAAGAGTGTAAGGTCCTTAGATAAGTATCTCGCTACCCCTCTAATTTGTTGTAAATTCTATTTATTATAATGACGTGACATGACTTTAGAATTAAAAAAGTAACAAACCAAATACTTATAATTGTGACTATTAGTTTTTTTTGCTAAAACTGCATAAAAATCATTCCATGGTTTAACATATTTTGGCAAAAATAATTTGTGTGTTTCGAAGACTGACATAATTTTTTTACCTTACCATAATTCGTGGCGAGGGATGATTTTTGCTCAAACATTTCAGCGCTCGCCGGGTTTAATGATTATTGCCTAATTTAGTATCGGTTAGGATGATAATGTCAAAAAGTACCAACCACAGAGATGATTTTTGCAGCTTACTCTATTTATTTTAATTTTCTTCTTTTCTTATCTTCCTTCTTAAAATAACTCAGAACAATTACTCTAGGTGGCCGTTTATCGTTGTTGCGAAAAAATTCTCATTTTTTCAAAGAAATTTTATGTGAATCGAAAATATTGGGAAATCCCGTTTAGTCGCATTTTTTTTCAACAATATTAAAAAAAAGTGGAATTCTCATTCTCACATTTTTTCAACATTTTTAAAAAAAAATGAAAAGCCCAATTTATCATTCTCACTTTTTTCTTTCTCATTTCTTCTCAATAAAAAGGAAAAATGTAACTCCAACTAAACGGGTTTTCAAAAATCTCAACTTTTCTCTAAAGAAGAAAAACAATTCTCTTCTTTAGGAAATTAGAAACTGAAAAATAAGAATATTTTTCACCAACTAAACGGCCCTTAAGTTTTCTCTTTTTTCCTTTCTTTTCCCTTCAAAATTGAACTCGAGAACACAGTGTTAGGGTCTGTTTAGTTGGGGAAAAATATCTCATTTTTTTAGAAAATTTTTCATTTGAGAATGAAAAAACTTAAAACTTGTTTAGTCACACTTTTTTCTAATATTTTTCAAAAAAAAGGAAATTCTCATTTTCTTAGTTTATATAGAAAAACAGAAAATCACATTTTACTATTCTCCATTTTTAAAAGAAAAAATACAACTTCCATCTAAACATATTTTCAAAATTCTTAACTCTTCTCTAGAGAAGAAAAACCGTTCTCTTCTTTAGGATTTTAAAAACAGAAAAACATGAAATTTTTTCTGCAACTAAAATATCTCACTTTTTTCAATATGAAAACTCAAAGGCATACACTATGTTTTACCTATTAAAATGTTTATACGATTAAAACTTTATTAATTTATAAACTTTTTTATATTATAAACCTATTTGCGGATAAATTTATTCATAAACCTTTCTATAAATTTATGATGTTTCATTTTCTACTGATTAAACATTCAATTTACGTGGTGTTGTTGATATGTTTTTACTTTTCACAAACATTACATCGTCTTTAGACCTAACATATTGGACTCTATCAAAAGTCTAACCTTATCGTTTTTTACGTAATTAAAACTTGCTCATTTTCCATTCTGTCGTAACACACATTGACAAAATAGTGATATTAATCACTTTTAACTTAAACAACTTAGGGCGTGCCAAACCGTGGTTCATAAGCATATGCATCGTCTTTAAAAGTCTGTGTACTCTTGTCAACCAAAAATGGTTTTTGTATTATATCTAACGAACAGAGACGAAACTAGGACTAAGAGCATTAGATGTGACAACATAGCATGTGGGCCTCATTGAGTGTCATATCATCATCATCAATTTTAACACTTACATCTCAAAACACTTTTTCACTCACAACACGCCATTTGAGCCCACTCACCCATAATTTCAATTTATGTTTCATTTTTTCAAACAAGCTCAATTTCATTAATTAAAATAAAAATACAATACGAAACTAAAAAATAACACAGAAAAAAACATATGAAAAAATAAAAAACATATGACACATAAAAAACATATGAAACATAAAAAAAATATTGCTTGGTCACACTTGATTATATTTTGCCACTATTGATTCTTGTTTCTTTTTTATAAGAGCGGCTTTGCGTTCCGGCTACCCGTGAGTATCAATCAGGAGAAACTCCAATTCACACTCCATTATTGCAAGTTCTTTCGCTTTCTTCGCATCGTACGCATATTCGGCTGCTACAATTTTGCGTCTAAAATACACAGATAAAGACTCCGATTGACTTCCCCCGGTGCTTGACGTCGTTTCTGATTTGGTTTTTTTCCGTGTTGAGGTTTGCCCGCGGGACGAGATCTCGCATCAGGGCCGAATAGTTCGGTATGATCAACCAAATCAAGCGGGTCCGTCGCGTCCCATTTGGGGCGTTTTTCAAGACACGCCACGCGTGATCTGAAGTAAACTTTCTCCCATTTGACGTGGCACAAAAATTGAGCTTTGCAGTTTCGACATGATCAGCCTCATTTTCTCCGCTTTTACGTTGTAAATGTTTGTAAATAGCGTTGAACTTTTGGCAATCAGCGTTTACCCTAGCCCATTTCCCCGTGATCATATCCTTGGTACGAAAACCTTATTGTGCAGCTTGGTTGAAATCGTCCGTAATCTGCCACCAAAACGACTCATCGGTTAGGTCGGATCTAATCTCGTTGTTCTCGGAAACTTCGACCCGAATCTCTCATAGCAACTTTTCTTCCTCGCGTGTTCAACGTTGTACCGTCCATATCGGTTCTTCCTCGTCCACGTCCAAATCCACCGTGGGGTGTGGTGGATTTGTTTGAAGGGTCCGTGATTCGTTTTCATTTACGTCATTGTTCACGGGTTTCTTTTGTTGGTGGTTGTGGATTTTTGAATTGTGGTTGTGTTTATTGAGATTCAATGAATTGTGATTGTGATTGTTGTGGTTGTGATTGAAAGAAATGTGATGGCACATTTCTTTGATATTGGAGATTTTGGAATTGCTTGTTGAGTTGTGGGTTTTGATGATCCGAAAGTTGTTGTTGATAAATTTGTTCGGGTGTCATTTGAGGCATATTATATTGCGTACTAAAAGGAGGATACAATTGCGAGGAAGAAATAAAGTTTTGTTACGATGGTGTAGACGGGTTTGAGGAAGAGGAGTGTTGCGGGTTAGACATATTGAGAAGAGATGTATAAAACCCGAAATTTGGAGCTTGAAACATTTTTTTGTTTGTGTATTGAGATATAGGAAGTTAATTTGTTTTGAAAATGTAAATGTAAGGGATATATATATTGTGAAAAAAGGGGATAAATTTAAAAAAAGAATTTAATTTTGAAATTTTTAAAAAGTAATCGTTTGATTCAAACGTTATAATTTTTTTTAGTCTTTATTCTCGCCGGAGATTCGACAGTCTCTCATTCGGCGAGGGGAGGCGGTGTCACGGCGCCTATTCGGCGGCGCCAAATGGGGTGCCACATCAGATTCGACGGGGTATCCCGCTGCCACACCTAATGCTCTAAGTATGATCGGGTGTACAAAATTTTTTAATCTTAACAACAGAGACACATTTCGATGGACCGAATGCATTTAAGAAAAATTGATGTTTTTTTTCAAAAATTAACACTCTATCGAAAAAATCCATGGGTATCCTAGGACCCCTTCGTTCCGTCCCTACTAGCTAAAGTCATTCATAAGTTCAACTGCGATACGAATTAACAACCTTTTCAAAAGATGTCTCATATATTAATAATTTACCAAATGGGTTGTGTCTCAATTTTATCATATGTGTTGTGTGAGATATATTTTGTTGAATATATTGTGAGATAACTAGTCGTCGTTTAAAAAATTCTATTGATATTGAGTGAGATGAAAAGTTGCTAGTAGCTTGAAGTTTCTAAAGTCTAGCAAAAAACTTTTGTAAAAGTTTCAACCACAATGCTAACAGCAAAAACCTTTTGTAGCAAGCGTTTCATTGGAGATTTATAATAGCTTTTCATTTTATGTTTTTAAATTTGAGAGCTATAACTTAAAGTAATTAATGATTATCTTGAATTTGGTTGACACTCAATTATCGTTTTAGATATTTCGAGCCATGTTTAATAATATTCGTAGATTTGTTTTCCATGTATGCCATTATTTGTCTTTGAAAGCAATATCGCTATTTGTTAAAGTTATGATCTCTTCCTGGTAGAAAGTACAGGGACTAATTGTGTCTTTTGTTGTTTCTTATTTCAGTTGTTAAAAGTATGGTTTGCTGGATTTGGCAAGTGATGTAAAGTTGAGGGCTTGGATTGTCTTTTATCTTTGGAGCTGTATTTAAGCAAAGGTTTCTGTCATTTTGGGCGATATACAAAAAATCAACTCTCTCTCAACATAACACATATTCATCTTCTTCTTACAAACCCTAATCGATTAAGATCGATCTTGATTCATTGTTTTAGTTTCTGATATTGTAATAGAACTATTATCAATTAGATAATAGGTTTACGACTGATTAGCAGGAGTAAACGTTTTTGGTTATTCAGATTGGTTGTTGTCTTGATCTTGAATTGAGATTCAAGAACTTGGTTTTGGTTTAATCAAAGTTTTTTACACTATTCAACTAACGATATTCATTTAAGACTTTTTAATTAGCTAAAGTATTATGTCCATTTTGTATAATAATATTTTTTTTTTCTTGGGATAGTTGGTTGAAAAACCCGAACTTAATCTCTTTGTAATTTCTTTCTAGCATCTTGCTAGGTTCTATTTAATTTGCCGTTCAAAATTTTTTTTTGTATAATAATATGCAGGGCCGTCTCTAAATTTATGAAATTTTTAAAGGCCCTGAGCGAAATTACATAATGAGGCCCTGCGATAAAAAACGTTATATATAAAGTGTCATCTTTTTTAAGAAATAATGCATATAATTGTTAACGGGATAAATTTTGGTGCCCCTAAAATTTTTGGGACCCTGTGCGGTCGCCCACCTTGCACACCCTCAAAGCCGGCCCTGATAATATGAATGCATCTCTTTTCATCCATAAAACATTGACACAAGAAAAAATAAGATGTTCACGTATGAAAAGTGAAAAACATTACGTACTCAGCACACGGATTTTATAGTTTTATTTAGTAAAGTTAAGTAACCCGTTGGTTGATTAATTGACCACCATTGGTTAAGTTATGATTCGTTTTCATGAAACATGTAGCTTGAAAATGACTTTGCTTTTTTTATTGGCCCGGAACCCGTAAGCTACGGGGACACACAACAATGATTAGTAATTAATGTGACAAATGTGTTTATTTAAAAAAAAAATGCTACTCCGTTATAATTTAGGTATAGTTAAGCATACAAAGTCCAGTTTGTCATCAAATATCGTTGAATACTTGAATAACATGACACAATAGTACAAATGACTAGAAACCGAGTTTCTTATTCTAAAAGACGAGGTAGCCAAGTTGTTTTGTCGAGTCAAAAGCCTCTAGCAAAGAAATACATTTGTGGTATTTTGACTTTAGGGCCATTCTTTTGGTTTTAAAAGTAGTACTTCGTAATGTTTTTTTAAAGAGTAACTGCAAAATAAATCTATGTGGTTTCAATTTTCTCACATAATATATCCATGTTCGAAACTATTGGCAGTATACATCCTTCGTTAGACAAACGTTTGCCACAATACATCCATGAGGACGAACGATGCAAATATTTTTCCGTTATCTTCTCACGAGGGATGTATTGTGTAAAAAAACCACAGGGATGTATTTTGAAAATATTTTTTTAATTTTTTTTTGTTTTATTATTTTTTTAATTTTTAAATATTTTTTAATTATTATTAATAATATTATTATTATGATTATTATTATTATTATCGCCCGTTTTTTATTTTTGTATATTTTTAATAATTTTTTTTGTTTTTTATCTGTTTGGTACGTTTTTTTTGTTTCTGTCTATTTTACTCCGACGTTATTATACGTTTTCGTACATAAAAAAAAAGATAAAAACTGATAATCAATAAGGATGAAAGCGTACAAAAGCGGACAAAACGTATGAAAACGTATAATAACGTCGGAGAAAAACGGACAAAAACGAAAAACGGATAAAAAAACGGATGAAAGCGTACGAAAACGTATAATAACGTCTGAGAAAAACGGACAAAAACGAACATACCAAACAGATAAAAAAAATTATTAATAATATACAAAAATAAAATATTGACCGATAATAATCATAATAATAATATTATTAATAATAATATTATTAATAATAATTAAAAAAAACTAAAAAATTAAAAAAATTAAACAAATTAAAAAATTAAAAAATATATATATGCAAAATACATCCCTGTGGTTTTTTTTACACAATACATCCCTCGTGAGAAGATAACAGAAAAATATTTGCATCGTTCGTCCTCAGAGATGTATTGTGGCAAACGTTTGCCTAACGAAGGATGTATACTGCCAATAGTTTATGACAAAGATGTATTATGTGAGAAAGTTGAAACCACAAGGATGTATTTTGCAGTTTACTCTTTTTTAAAAGTTAATTACGTGATAAGATCAGATTAAATATGACGACATTAGGCTGGATGGTATGGATACCCCAAACTCACTTGACACACGTCAGTGTCACATCAACTTTCTCTTTCCAAATAAAACTCACCTTACAACTCACATTTCAACCGTAATAAGAAGTCACCTTACCACTAAAACTCACCTTTCATTAAAATATCCACTTTATATAAAATATATCTTACTAAATACCCACACACACTCACAAACAATTAAAATACACTTAATAAAAAGGAGTTGGCCCCACAATTTTTCAAACTCACATAGGTGAGTTTCTCACCGAACGGTGGGTTTTTTTGGTTGAAACTCACATAGCAAATCCTAGTTGGCAAGGTGACTTTGGTGGGTGGAAAGGCACTCACACGCGAGTTTGAGACTCACCAAGATGAGTTTGGCAAAACTCACCTCCATACCGTCTAGCCTTAGTTAACTAATCATTGGTCATCCGGAACCCGTGATATTTATATATAACCCATCCACCATATATTATTTCATTAAAACAATGATTGTGTGCTTTGAAATGAACATGGGTCTTTAACATTTGTTGTATTTGAAAGGAAACAATATATTAACTCAACAACGAAACATTACAATCGAAGGCATCCAACTACCTTAATCGAGACGATTAAAGGAAGCGAGACCCGAGCAAAGAAACAACCCCACAAAGGCTAAACACAAACAAATACAATGAAATAGCAAAAACACACAAGAGAAAAACATTATGACTCATCACAGTAATACGTACCATGATCATGCCACAATACTATCCAAAAAAGACTACAACATGACCCATCAATAAGGATATAAATGAAGGGAACATGTCATAGGATTGAACAGAGGACAAGAGCAGATATGAAACTACTATGACCAGAACCATAAGTCTATCCCAAACAGCAGCACACATTTTATACTTGAAAACATTTGTAAAATGCAAGTCTTGTTTTAGCTTGAAAATTGTATGCTGTGTTTGTTCTATTTACTACGAAAGAAACACATTTTAGTTTGAAATTTTCTCCAGCAATTTCGACAAGTGGACATAAGATCCAAATTAATTTACATGTCAACATTCAATGACCAATCATTAAGCAATGATAAAGCCAAACAAACTCAGAATGACAACTAATGATGAAGGCCAAGGGACCATATTTTGGGACTTCATGAATAAAACCAACGTTGCTGATATCATTTACCTTTAATCGCTTTTAGAATTGATTTCATCTTGATTAAAGCAACCACACACGATCACAATCTGCATCTATCACCAAATATCATCAAAACCGGCTCAAATGAAAGAAATCATGAAATTGGATATGATATGATATTTAACAAAAACATAGATCTCGGAAATAGAATTCGGTAAATCTGTTCAATCCAACTAAATGATTCATTAGGACTAGTCCTAAATTTTGCAAGTAGCTACTTAATGATGATTACTGGCCTTGTCTTTTGTCTTGCTAAACCGTCGCTGGTGAGGTTCCCATTGGCATAATTTGTCTCCTTGCAAACATCTTGATGGCAGCTATGCATATGATCGAAAGTTGCACAAACCAGCATACACCAACTATCCAGTAAAGGTTATCCGGGATAAATGGCGACAACACAACCTCCAGAGGTATAGGAACAGGAACAAATAACATCCAAGGGGAAGACAATTCGTTGAAGTCTGTGTGTTGTTGATGAGAGATGACATATTTCCAATAGAAGCAATATCCAACCACAATCCCAACAGATATTACACCAATAAGCGTGTACACAGTCTTGCTGGGATTGTCTGGAACGAACAAGACAACTTCAAAAAAGAAAGGTGCTAGAATTCAAAACAAGCTACCAACAGCCTTCAAGACGGTATAATGAATTATCCGCATATAACTTTTCAAGCAACAGCTTGTAAAAACCAATATTGCAGATGCTAGTATAGTCACAGACATCGTGACAAAGGTCATGATGACAAAAACCCCACCAGGATGATGTTTAAAAGTTTGAAGTTTGGAATGAAAAAATGTTGATGGAATCGAGAAGAAAACAGACATGAGACACAAAAACATGTAGTACCCGAATAACCTGAAACACACAAAACACATTGGACAAAAATTAAGCCTTAAGTCTTCTGAGCAGAAAGCATAAATGTAAACAGTAACTTAATCTGAAGGAACTTACTGTGGACTGGCGGGTTTTGGTTTTTCTTCTTCACCTCTTACGGAAATTGCAACCTGCCCACCTTTTTGAATGGCTAATTTGGACTCCATAGTTGGTTTAAAAGCTGGTAGATAAAAGAACATGTTAATCCTTGGGTAAACAGGAAACCAACATGTAATACTAGTCTAGTATTAACTAAGGTGGTAAAAATGTGGCGTGTGCAGGTCTCAAACCAGTGACGGAACCAGGAAATTAAGGTGTGGGAGGCAATTTTTTTTTTAACAATTACAACAAAATGCGAAAAAAAAACCAAAGCAATTTTCAGCAACAAAAGTGGAAGAAAAAATACTAATATTTGAAAAACGAAAAAAGAAACAACATAAAACAAGAACATATATGACAAACTAATCAGCCCGCTTAGAATAACAAACTGTTTGGCCTAGTTTTTATTCAACGCACACTCAGGCCTCAACCCACACACTAGAATGATAGAATGATATCTGTGAATAATGTTTCACACACTTCAAATATGCACCATCCTTTTTTGTAATATTAATATATTTAGATCTCCAATATGTCATCTTCTTCATCAAGCCACCATTTTCTTCTTTTTCTCTAACTGGGTGGAGGGCACTTTCATTTTTGAGCGGGGGGCACAGAGACTAAAGTTCAGAAATCAACCTTACAAAGTGTGATGATTAAAGAAACCATTGGGGGCACTTGCCCCCCCTATTCTCTACATACATCCGTCCGTGTCTCAAACCTAATATAAAACTTCTCACAGTAATCATATAAACAGAAAATTGCACAAATCGCCACAATAGCTAGAAGTGGTGTAGTAGCATTTAGAGAGGGTAATCTGGGTAGACTCAAAATACATTATGTTCTAGACGGATACAGGTCGAATTTGGGGACTCATTAGCATTATACCCAGATAATGATTTTCTTGTCTTTTAAAAAACATGAAGTTGTCAATTAGACAATTACACAAACACCTGGCATACAAGTTTCGTAACATAACCAAATTTAAACTAATCTATTGCTCATTGTACATCTAAAACACCCTAAGAACAAGTGAACATCATATAAATATTAGCATTAGAACCAAATAATTGAGTTAGACAATTTCACAAACACTTGGCGCGCGGGTTTCAATGATTATCTCCTAGAAACCACTTGTAACAAAATCAATCAATCGATCAAAAATCACAACATAACTAACTCAATGGTTAATTTTGAGCCAAAATTAACTTATAACACAGTTAAAATAGACGTAATTAAAAAGTAGAAATTAAAGAATGTGTACAGTACTTATGATACAGTGAAAAGTAGAAGTGTAACGGGCCGACTTAATTCGTGTGCCACAAAATAAAACGCTTTAAAATCCGTGTTTAATAAGGACTAGACAATGATATCACCCAATTTATAAGTAGCGTGAAGCGTGGCGCAAGTTTTAACGTAAAACATGAGGATATGACATTTTTAAGGCGTGAATTGAAGTGACAAAAAATATTTATAGATTTATATCATAATTTATAATTATATAAGTGGTAAATATTATTAAATTCAAGTCTCTATATAAAATATTAATAAATCCAAGTCGAAATCTCAAATATTAGAAAATCACTTAAACACTTAAAAGCCTCGCCACGCCTTCCGCCTTTTCACGCCTCAACTCATGCCACACCTTGGTCTATTTCGTAACGTAGACGTCGCGCCTTACGCCATGACGCGCCTTTTACAACCCTGATATCACATTTTCATCTTACATCTCAACGCCACATTATTGTTAGATGACTAGGTCACTGGAACAAGCTCGATTGTAGGTCCATTAGGTTTAGAGAGTTGAATACTCTGGTGTCATGGCTTCAAGTGGGAAAAAAGTGTTGTCACGTTAGCATTTTTTGCCATGTCACTAAGCTTTCACATGACACCAAAAACTGACTCTCTCGTTGGCATCACAAAATGTGATGCCATGGGATTTTTTTTCGTTTATATAAAATAAGAAATACACAATTTATATTAAAACACATTACATTAAAAAAAACGTTACATAAATTAAAAAAAAAGTAAACTAAAAATAAGACGTAACATAAAAAGACATAATGTAAACTAGTTTTGGGGTTGAAATAAAGCTCAGATTCGGGCTTTTTGCGCGTTGACGATAGCCGCGTCAACCGGATTCATCCCGCGTGTGTCCATTTGTAGGACTTTCAAGTCCTCGACTACCTTTGAGAATTGAATAACTCAACTCTCGCGGTCCAAGCGGTCTATTTTTTCCTTACGGTCTAACTCGTATTGTTGTTGCATCATTTCTTGAAACATTGTTGGGTTTGAACTGGAACTAGCGGACGAGTTGGTAGAACGTTGACTCTTACCAAGTCTTAGTTTGCCGGGTAGACACGGCAACTCGTCGTCTCCAAAGATCTTGGGTTCCTCGTCGGTAACCCGTCCTCGGTTTCGTCTTACGTTTGTCGAATCGGAATTTTTCCACTTGTGCTTGTCTTTAAAATAACCAAGCGCCCTTGTGCTTAAATTTCGTACCCGTGATTATACAAAATTTCAACCCTTGTCATCCAATCTTTATCGTTCTCCTCGCTCATAACCCTCGTTTCTAACACCAACGAATTAAACCATTTGACCTCTCGATTAATCGGAGTCCACTTTCCCGTCAACATGTTCTTGGTATGAACTGGGAATTCGCTATTGTTTGCTTGTTCATTGTATTGGTCGAGAACTTTGTACCAAAACGTTTCATTTTTTGTTCTGATCCAATGTTTGGATCCTGGGATATTTGTATATAACATTTCGCCAAAAGTAACTCCTCTTCTTCGGTCCATAAGTTGCGAGTACCGGCTCCTTAGGCTCTCTTTTCACCGGCTACCTTAGTCATTTTCTTAAAACGTTTTTCGTTAGATTTGGTCGACGTCGGGGTCGTGTTGGCTTATTCTTCTTGTGGTTGTTGGTGTTGTTGGGATTGTTGGTCGGATTGTTGTTGAGAAGAAGCGACTTGGTGATGTTGTTGAGAAATTTTGGTATGTAGGAATTGTTGTTGAAGCTGCCATTGTTGAAATGCAACTTGTTGATCGGGATTAACATACGGGTTATAGTTGGGATAGTAAGTAGCCAGTTGCGTGTATGGAAGTTGACTGGAGGTGGTGTTTTGTGCGGATGAACTCGTGTTAGGATTAGACGAGCCCGAAATTTAGTTTCGGGGGTCGTTGAGCATACCGGTTATCCATTGTTGGTTGGGATTCATTTTGCTGAGAAAAATTGAGTGAAATAGAAAATAATGTGTTATGAATTATTGTGAAAGAGTGTATAAAATATGTTAGAATAAGGAGGTAGTTATACGATTTTTAAGAGGTAAAAATTTAGAAAAAGTATAGAATAAATGCAAAAAACGTTCTTTTGGTAAATGTGCTAAAACGAGTATATCGGCCCGAGCTCCGCTGCGGGACGATGGGTGGGTGATGTGCGGTCGTTGTGAACTTCACATGAAGTTTTACAACTCTCTAGGCAATGTACCTAACCGTTGTAGTGTAGTATATGCAAGACTCGGGGGTTGTTATTGTTCTCTAGGATAATAGGTTGGGAAGGCTCGAATAGAATATAACAAAGGTCTAAGGGTTAAGAGAAGATTATTTTTGTACTTTTATATTTTTTTAGAAAGCAAGTAAATTTCTAGTTTTAGAGGTTGGTTTTGGTTTTAACTAATTAAACTAATAATAAATCTAAACTACTTTGGTAAGAACTTATATGGTAACCGGGCGTATTTACTTAATCATGCACTACTTCTTAGTTTGCTTTTCCTAATTCTATTGCTTTGTCACACTTGTGACGATCTGTGTAAGTATTTTCTAAGAGTACATTACATGCATTAAAACACTTAAGAGGGATCAACCATATTAGGGGTAAGGTAGTATGGAGACTGTTACCGATGGTATCCTTTCCACACACTCGCGTTTTCCTAGACGTCTATGCTAATGTAATATTTTATAGCCAGTTTTTTAGAGCCTAAAGTGCACATCCATCACAAGAAGCAATATTAAAAGGATCTACAAACTAAGTTTCATGCAATCATAAGTAAATACTAATAGATCTAGCCTAGCATATTAAAAGGAAGTGGAGAACAAGAATCAATCAAACAACACATACACATATCGAATGATAAAAGATAGAAGACTTTACTTGATTAGTACATGTGTTTAAGGATGACACAATAGGGTTTTGACACCCTAAAAACGAGCCTAATAGATGCTGCAATCGACTTCTAAAGGTAGGGTTCGTCTCCCAAAAGTTACACACTTAAAACCTTGAAAACAAGTTTGTATATATAGAAAAACAGGCGCGAAGACGTCACGTTATAATCCTGACGCCGTTGCCCCACCGTATCTTCTAGGGCTTCTTTAAGCCGGTTGGATCCTGACGTCGTCCTTTGTATATCCTAACGCTGTCACATGTAATTGTGACGCCGTCACATGTAATTGTTTTTTTTAACGGCGGAATTATATTAAGCTAGCAAGGAGCTAGGAAAAAATTACAAAGAGAAAACCTCTAAAGGGTTTTGAATCTAATTGTTCCATGAAATGGAAGACAATTTGTTTCTAGTGGAATACCATCTAAAAGAAAATTCAACAATCTTATCAAATAAAATGCTACAAGGATAGCTTTCTTGTTAGAAGACATATGAAGATCATCTAACCAAGTATACAGGCCACGTAAATTGGGGATAGATGGTGGGTGAAGGTCCAGCCAATTGAAAACCCGAATCCAAACAGTGGTAGCAAGCGAGCAAACCCACAACGAATGATAAGAAGTATCGATCCCATTGTCACAAATCGGACAAGTAATAGAAGCCACCTCAATTCCTCTCCGACTGAGGTTCCATCGAGATGGAAGCCGATCCTGGAGAGTCCTCCAAATAAAAATGTTGATCTTTTTTTGAAGGAATCTATTCCACCTTGTCTCGAACCCGTCATCAGGAAGAAAACCATCATCGATTTGACAACGAGCGTTTTTTTACCAAGAATAAAGAATTACCAGAGGACCAGACCCAAGTATCCTCAGAATCATTAAGAGAGATATCCGAGAGATTGCAATGAAGAGAGGCCAGCAGGTTAGCATTAGTACCGTTTGAGATATTGCGAGACCATTCAAAATGCCAACCATTGTTCCAACAATCACGAACCAGACAATCCTTGTTCAACGCTAAACGAAAAAGGCGAGGGTATTGATGTTTAAGAGAAGAGGTACCTGTCCATGTATCGTGCCAAAATCTTGTAGAAGTTCCATTGTTAACACGCCTCAGAATAGATGAGTGAGGAATAAATCCTTTCTCATGCATGCTATTAATGGAGCCAACGATTCTATTCCAAACGCCTTTACCTTTAATATGACTAAAGAAGGATGAAGAGTCTTCATTCGGGCCATGAATTGCAACAATCAGCCGAGTCCATAGAGCATGAGGGTTATTTAGGAATCTCCAACGCCATTTTTGAATGAGAGCATGATTCAAAGCGTAAAGACTACCAATACCGAGGCCCCGTTTTTCTTTAGAAGCCAGAGCGAGGTTCCATGAAATCCATGGGATCTTTTTCGAGTTATCATCACTTCCCTAGAAAAATTAGATCTAAGAGATTCAGACTTCTTGTTTACCGAAAGAGGCATAGGGAAAAGAGAAAAATAGTACGTACCAATAGCACCCAAAACCGAAGAAATGAGGGTAGCTCTACCGCCAATGGAAAGGAGCGAAGCTTTCCATTTGGAGAGACATTTGGCGAACTTATCAGATATAGGGTCCCAGCTCTTCACGAGAGCCATATTACAATCGATAGGTAACCCTAGATAACTGAAAGGAGATTCCAAAGCGTTGCAACCAGTACACGAGGCCAATAAAGCGACTTCATCAAAAGGAACCCCGATACCAAAAAGTTTGGATTTATGGTAATTTATCTTAAGACCAGAGACTTGATGAAAACACTCTAGAATTGAGACCAAACTTTTGATGTTATTTCTCGACCAATCTCCAATGAATAAAGCGTCATCTGCGAAAAATAAATGAGAAAGATTCAAAGTATTAATTTTGAATCCTTTGTAAAGACCCGCAGTCACAGCGTCTTCCATTGCAACGTGAAGGCCTTCCATAGCTATGATGAAGAGAAAAGGAGATAAGGGATCTCCTTGACGAAGACCTCGATGAATATTGAATTCACGAGTGGGACTGCCATTGATCAAAATCGAAGACGAGGCGGAATGCAGACAACCCAAAATCCATTTGATCCAAGATTCGCTAAACCCCATGAAGTGCATAACCTGTAAAAGGAAATCCCAAGAAATAGTGTCGAAAGCCTTCTCAAAGTCGATTTTAAACACCATGAGCTTAGACTTTTTGCGTTTACACCATTGGATCACTTCGTTAACCATCAAAGGGCCATCAAGAATCTGTCGTTGTTTGATGAATGCGGATTGTTCGTGGCTAATAACAGAATCAATAACCCGAGCAAGGCGATTTGCCAAGACTTTGGCAATGATTTTGTATTGGGCCCCGATGAGACTAATCGGACGGAAATCACTAATCACCATGGGGCTTGGAACTTTAGGTATAAGAGTGATGAAAGAAGTGTTGCACCCTCTCGGGAGAATACCATTGTTAAAAAAATGATGAACAAAGTCCATAACATCACTTTTAATCACATTCCAGAAATCTTTGTAGAAGGCAAAGGTGAAACCATCCGGTCCCGGTGATTTGTCTGACCCACAATCCCAAATAGCATCTCTAATCTCAGCTTCTGAAACAGAAGAGGCAAGGTAGGTGTTTTGATCGATGTTGAGGGTTTTATAGAAAGGGCTTCGATTAACGATTTTTACCACCTCAACCTTTTGAAACTTCTGTTCATAGAAAGTGAGAAACGCATCTTTTATACCAAGAGGGTCTTCGATCCAGTGCCCTTCAATTTTAATCCCTTGAATGGATAAATACCTGCGTTTCTGATTGACTATAGCGTGAAAGAATTTGGAATTTTCATCTGCCTTAATACCCCACTTAATTTTAGCTTTTTGGGAAAAATCCATATTCTCCTTTAATTCTATAGCGCGAAGACTGTCAATCCAGGAGGACCGTTGAGAATCGACCGACAAAGCGCTTACCTGGTAGCAATGCTTTGCGTCGAAAATCCTTATATCTTTTTATTAAAGATCTTCCTTTTCACGGTTCTGGAGTTTATTTCGATTCAAAGGACTGTCTTTGAAGACTATCATTAGCGCTTCTTCTTGTTCTTAAAGATATATTAGGATTAGCATAATTCATAGGAGCACAGCTTTCCCAGAAATCGGAAATAGTGGAATGAAGATTCTTATCGAGAAGCCATGAGTTATAAAATTTAAAGGGAGTTGGGCCGAAATCAACAGAAACAGGAGAGAGCAAAATGGGCCTATGATCTGATATATGGCAATCCAAGATTTTCCCGAGGAATTCATGAGTAATGGGGCGAACAAGTATGAGGTGAGTAAATTCGGTCAAGGTTTGCTAAGTTTTATCACCATGTTTGTTTTTGCGAGTGACAAATGGCCCGCCAAGAGGAGTATCCCATGTTGAGGCATCCTCGAATGAATTGATTAAAAATGTTGGCTGAGGCATGATTTGAATACTGTACCCAAGCTTTCTGAGGCGTTCTAACACGGTGAAGTCACCAATAATTAAATGTGGCCCTGTTTACAATCAAGAATTCGGTGATTTGTTCAAAGCGTTTCTTTTGTTACCATATCGTTGGGGAGATAACATGCTCTGTAGAGTGAAATTATGAGAAGCCGATCCAGTTACCTTCGACTACAAGGAAATTCTCATAATGAAACTCGTTTATTTTAGAAAAAGCATTCGGATCCCAAATAGAGACAATACCACCTGACCTACCATTTCGCAGGAGATTCCACTATTCAACATGAAAGTTACCCCAGATCATTGACTTAAAGGATCAGATTAATGGAGTGAGTTTCTTGAGTTCGAGGAAAGAACTTTGTGTTTGTTGCACAAAAGTTAGCAATAGCTTTACACTTTTGCTCCAAACCAAAGAATTAAAAGATATACAATTTATTAATGACCTTGGTTCTAGCAACCAAGATTTCAATGAATTTCATTGACGGGTCGTTTTGCTACCTTCCATATCGTAGCCCAAGACTTTTCCCATTTCAATATGAGAGACAAATGCTTCAATCATAGAGCCATGGTTACAAAAAGATTTGTTTTGAGACTTACTAATACGTGAGGACTTAACAGGGGCGGATGAAAAGTGTGAAGGTTGCTTAGAACTTTGGTGATTTCCATCAGATGAGAAACGTTTGCCGTTACTGTTGTATGCTTCGAAACCAGGGGGTTTAGAGATGGAATTTGAGTCTTCTTTCTGATGCCTTGATTTGTCTTTTGGAGAGTGGGAAGATGCTCTAGTGGGAAAATTTATCTTGTTCCTTTCCTTGAATTTGTTCTCTTATCAGTCCATTGTGTATTTTGACGTATTCTTCCTCTTCATTTACGTAATTATTTGGTATCTCACCTTCTTCTTTATCTAGAAGATCGTTATCATTCAAGTTATCTTCATGCTTATCGGAGTTGCCCATCTCCGAATTACTACATGAAATTGAATCCGTTGCTTTAATATCAGGGGCCCAACCGGCAAATTCCTTGACATACACGTTGTAGGATTTGCCGAGAACAACCACTTTGCAATAATCGTTTACTTGACCATGAATCTTAGTTTTAATACAAACTCTTCCAGTGGAGACAGTTTCCTTGGGATCATCATCGACGAAAAGAGGGGTACCCCAGCTATCAGCGATCTTCTTGAAAGCCTTAGGGGTCCAAGCATTAAGTGGGAGACCACCAATTTCAATCCACGCAACACGTTCATCCAAAACAAAAGAGTGATGTAAATGCTTCAAGAGAGTGAAATACCAGGACATCTCTTTGTTAGATTGCAACTTGAGACACGCCTCATAAGTGTCGAATTCGATCCATAACCACATGCCCCCAATATACTTACATTGAAAATTGTAGAAGCCCTCCTTATTAAGGACAATGTTGATATTGGGAATGAGATTAACGTCTCTAACCTTTGCGAGAAGCACGTTCCTTATACCAGATGTGTCGATTAAGTCTGATTCATCAAGGGTAACCGATTTGAGAATATTTTTAGGGTGTGATGCGAGATTAGTGGGGCCGTTACCATTAAGAACGTTGACGTAGGAGTGTTTAGGGTTTGTATGGGCTGTGAAAGAAGTTTTTTTCACTGGTTCGTTTATTATATTGGAAGATGATTTAGGGTTTGTTTTTGTGGTGGTAGTAGGTTTCTTATCAAACCTAGCCAACGCTGCAAACAAATGATATGATCCGATCCAAATCTTGTTTAGATCGTTGATCAATGATTCATTATTTTTTATTTTCAAAAACCTAACAAAGGCAAATCTTCTGCCTACCTTTGAGAGTTTCCTTGCGATGTAAACGTCAGCAACCGTTCCATGTTTATTGCAGTGGTTCCAGAGATCTTTGGATCCTACAGATGTAGGGAAATTTGTGATGTAGATTGTTGATGTGACGTCTTGCAGGTTTTTGAAATTAGGGTTTTGGGGGGGGGGGGGGGGGGTTTGGAAGCGCCGGCTCATTGTTGCATGGTGTTTTTTAGGTTTTTTCACTCAACAGCCAGTGTACGCATTTTCTTCATGAGATTTGGTGTAGAGTTGTAATCTTGTCCGTCTCTTCTCCAAATGAGTCAAAGTCACGTGTATTTCCTCCAAAACCCACCCAAGTGCTAAAAATACAAAAAAGAACTATTAGGTACATAATTTGGGCATATTTGCATGATTTAGGGGGTTAAATAACCCCAATAAAGTGCATAAAATGACACCTCGTCAGTGGGCGTCGTTGTTGTTGATGGCGGAATGAACAGATTCGCTATTTACGACAATAAAGAACAATCTCAATATGAATATATTGTCTTGTGCACATGGTTAAATTTGCTATAGATTACAATGAACTCTACAGATTCCATCTTTCTTCACTTCAATGGTTTTTGATTTTATATTGTTTTGGTCCATGTGAACAAAGCTACTGGTTCTTCCTTCACTACTGATTGTATCTTCTCGAGAAGACGTTATTGGTTCTTTCTTGATTATATTCATCGGAAACCGAGGAACATCAACTCCAAGAGCCTTAAAAGCTGAAAAGGTAGCGTCCCTGGCTTCTTC
>BQNB010028825.1:0-14079 GCA_026074375.1 Tanacetum coccineum
ATGTATATATAATATGTATATAGACATATGCAATTACTATTTTAAAATCAACAACTTAAATGATAAAATAGAAAGACTCGAAACGTATGTTTAAGAACTAAGATTTGAACGAATTTTAATAAACGAGAATGGGAATCGTTTATTGGTTGACACACAAATATTACGGGGATGACCTTTTAAAGGGAGACGAATGACACTTAATATCTTGGCGAGATATGCCAAAATATATACTTTAAAAGGATTAAAAGAAAAATAAGATGAGAATGAAGACGATATGCCCAAGGATATGAATGAAAATGATTCTATATAGCCGAAAAGTAAGGAAGGATGAGCGAGACTAAAGAAGGAAGGTGTTGACAAGAGGTTGTCAAAAATGACTGATTTATCATTTGCACTAACAATTGATGTGCATGTGATCTGATCAAGACAAAGGTGGATGATTGGAAATTGAAAGGTTTGTTTGGTGTTTTTGTTGGTTGTCAATGTTGAGGAGCAAATGTGGGAATGTGAAGGGAGGTGGTAGTTCTTTTATGGTGGAAGAAAAAGAAGAGACGCAACAATGTAGTGAATTAATAACACTTGAAGATTGAATATCTTCTTCACGTTCCTCACTTTCTAGAAAGTGGAAAGTTTTGCAAAGGAGTGACATTTGCATTTCACAAATTTCTTAAATATTTCAAATGAAATAATTAAGTTGTCAAGAGATATATGAGTAATTTAAATAGTAACAAGACAATTAGAAGAAAGAAGAAACGTTTAGAAGCGAGAAGAAATGTTATAAGTGAGGAGACTTATTAGAAGTGAAAATGAACGTTTATGAGTGACAAGACCATTGAAGGTGAGAAGAACCGTTTAGAAGTATAAAGACTATTAGAATTAAGAAAAGACGTTTACGAGATGTGATGACCAAGATTTGTGTGTGAGGGATTTATTGTGTAGTGAGAATGAGACGCATTTCATTATGAAATTTACTTGACAATTAACACCATAAGCGACAATGCTTATGAGAATTGGGATATGAGGATGACCCATTGATCTTTAAGGAGATATTAGGCATAGGTTTGTGTGTAGAGTAGACGTCAGCTCGTAGCAGAAGATAGAAAGTGTTTGGTTATGGATTTAGAAAAGAATGAATGGTATTACATGCCTGCTGCCTGTGGTCCCAGATATATCTAGCGCCGCCATAATAGGTCTGAGGGCCGCCGGACAACCAATAGGAGATGGCTTGGTTTTTGAAGAATTTTGTGAAGGGAGTGACATTTTAATTTTCATTTCGCTAATTAAAAATACTTAAAGTACTTCGGATGAAGTAGTTAAGTTGTCACGACGCATGGAATAGAAAATAGACTAGAATCAAGACTAGTAGAAAATAAGAGAAAGATTTATGAAATATGTTCTATCATTCCTAGACCTAGACAAGATAATTTAGCGATTCAGGCTTGAGGGGTAAAGAAAGAATGTCGGCGATGTTATCTTCATACGCAACCTTTTTGATAGAGATGTTTCCTTTTAGACATTGTCCCGAAGGAAATAGTGACGTATCTTCAGTGTGTTTCATCCGCGAAAGAAAGAAATAAATAAAGAAGAAAACAAACAAAGATGGAGGCGACGAGATTGACAATGTCAAGATGGATGGTGGTTAGCATATGATAAACTACACTCATGAAGTTATGTAGCTCTTCTCGAGCATTGTGAATGTTCATAGAACAATTACACGATGAGGTATAAGGTTGTCTTAAAGGTGGTAGTGGAAATAGTGGAGAAAATAGATTAGCCATCTTTATGGTTGAAGAGGGGTGGTTGAGTGAGAATGAAGAGGTGTGATCAAAAGACAAAGGGTATTTTTGTCGAAGAGAAAGAGTGTTTTCGTCGAAGTGAAATAATGTTTCGTCGAAAAGAAAGAATGTTTTCATCGAAGATAAAATTTTTTTCATCGAAGAGAAAGAATGTTTCGTCGAAGAGAAAGAATGTTTTCGTTGAAGAGAAAGAATGTTGTCGTCGAAGAGACAAAATGTTTTCGTCGAAGAGAAAAGGAGAGTGTTTTAACTTATCTAGTTAAAAGGCTTGAATAGAGATTTTTGGATATGTCCTTTAACGTTTGTGATCGCAAGTTAAAGATACTTGAATATTTTGGATGAAATATTTAAGTTTTCAAACCTACTTTGAGGTGTATTAGATTTGCATCTAACTTTTCCGTGACAAAGAGTGGATTATTTGGAAGAAAAGGAGATGAGGATTAAGGGAGTGTGTGAAGGAAGACTCTAGGAGATTTAAGATCATTTTATGACTCTTTTGAAAATTTAGATTTATGACACGGACGTGAAGAAAAATATTATAGTGTGAGAAAATATATACCTAGATGCATAAGACATATAGATATAAGCATGCAAGTTTATCTAAGCATGCATCAACACAATAATCAACGAGATTAATGTGTAAGACTATATGACATATAAACGTTAATTGTCATACATTAAACTAACATAGTGTAGGTGCACAATGAACATGTAAGTCATGTAAGATGACGCATACGAAACATGATAATTTGAAATGCAATCATCATGTAAAACATGTTAGCATTTATCATTTATGAGCATGTGTTATTTAGATAAACTATGAGATATTTTATCTAAATTGCTAGAAAAAAACAAATGCCTTTACAATAGACATGCATTCAATAGCTAAGCAAATAAACATTGACCATCAAGATAATCATGAAGGCATATAATTGCATTATATGGAAGCAAGTTATCATTTTGAAACATCAAAGCACATATGTGAGGTGTAGGTTGTCTAGATTGAGTAAGGAGAAACCTAATTTTTTACTTGCTTAGTGTTCACTCCTAATCAGATACAAAGTCCATCAATGTAGACTATCATTAGACATATTTAGAAATAGCCATATAATCAAATTAGCGAATGAATATGAGACTATCACTAGTGGTGCTCAATTCAGGCTAAACACGACTATTTTTATGGGTTATACCATGAACCCAACTTCACTATTGGAAGCAATTCAACCATTAGGTCAAACTGAATTTCTAGTGTAATAGATTCTCCGGTAGTCATTCTCATGTTAGACAAAATAGAATTCCTATATTTTCCTAATGAAGTGTAGCAAAGATAAAATTTGTATTATCTTTTCATACAGGGCCTAATATGACTCAACTACCATGATTTTAATTCCGATTCGTATAATCCTAATCAAGATGTGTGGATTTCTAAGGTTGAATGAGAGAGCAAGCAAGTTATTGTAGGTATAAGAAAGAATGAGTCATCTAGGACCTAGGAGTATGCTTAAGAGTGACAATGTGTAATGCTCTATATTTGAGAGTGTTCAAAGAATGCACATTTGCCTGTCTTTTATGAAAGAAACCCAATTAAGGTTATTTACCTCAATAGATATTGTGTTTGTTTCTTTGTAGAAATAATGATGATTAACTAAAGTTTAGTTACATCTATGTTAGACTTTTAAGCAAGAGATTGACAAGAGGCAACAACAACAACAACATTACCCAATCCCGCAGAAGTGAGGTATGAGGGAGGTGAGATGTAGACAGTCACTCCCCTAACTTTTTAAACAAGAGATTGACAAAGGAAGATTTTAGAATCTGCCTAAACCAAAGATGAATCTAGGATGAAGGATCCATAGATCCGCGGAGGTGTCAAATTTGGGCAAGGATTATTTTTCTATTATTTGGGAGATGGTGTTGCATTAGGTTATTAGGAGAAGCTTATATAAGTTATAAGGGTTATCGGTTTGAGTTTTTGGAAATGACATCCAAGTCTTGCTTATCTAGTTGGAGTACTTATGAGTTTCTTGATGGAAATTTATAAGTTGTTAATCCTACTTAGAGTGTGTTAAGTTTAGCATGTATAATTTGACCATAGCTAATAACCCAAACATTTGAACATTTTAGACTCAATGAAACATCTTCATTGCAAGTGTGAGTTGTAATTGATGACTAATATTGTTGTCTTGTAATAGACTTCATGATTTCATGTAATAACTGAGGATGGTTAAACATGTAGACTCGAAAAAATATCTATGGTCATTTGATTGATATTTTCGTGATCTAGATAAATCCTAATATCGATTTCATGTTCATATTCTAATTTTGTAATTAGATTGAACAATGAGATTGATTATCGTTTGAATAATAATCTTCATATTCGAAATCCTCTTACGATCACTTATTGAAAGAAAGCTCAATGATGGCTTTTATAATATGTTTAATTATTCCTAGTCCTAACCTTAGATAGTTAAAGGGTTGTTATTTGGTGAAGAGGAAATATTATGCTTATTTGGTAAAGTAAGAGAAAGTTTTGATGAGAAGAGAATTTGAGTTTTGAGTTTTGAGTTGTGCTTTTGAATTGTTTGAGCACAGTTACTTATGTTTTGCATTTTCTCATGTATGGCTTTTCGGAGATGACGACTTTACCAAATGCATTGCAAGGTAAATTACTTGAATATTTTGGACAAAATATTCAAGTCGTCAATCCTACTTCATTGTGTATTTTATACATATATTTGCCAAATATTTGGAACACAACTATTGGACAAGTAGACTCAATATGACATCATTTACACTCTTTTTAAAAGAAAACAAATAAAGATTTTCGTAGTGTGTTCCTGTAATCCCTAGTTGTAAGGTGAGATTGATGAATAATGACAAGTTAATTTCTCACTTTAAGATTATCATATATTTTGCTTGTGCGAAAAACTATTTGTTGATATGTATAGTATGCATAGTTTTTGATATTTTATGAGTATATAAATGATTTTTCTAACCATTTTTATACAACACACATCTTTTGTAAAATACTACATGTTTATAAAAAGAATATAATTATGTGTGTGTGTTAGAACAATGCAAGCACAAGTAAAGTTTAAAAATACATTTTCTTTATTAATTACTAATGTATTAATACAATCTTTTCTTTTGTTTAACCAATCCAAGGTTAAACAATGCACAATGATGAAAAGATTTAGACATCTTGTTGGAAGAGAGTTTATGTGCTTAAAATATTTTAGTGACGGGTTTTAACATATGATCATAGGATATTATTTTTCCACACTTGACAAACTATTGAACTCTCATTCCTAAATGGGTTACTACACTCATAATGATTTACAAAATGTTTATGTAACACTTGTAAATATAGCAATCTATGCCTATTTTCAATGCACAAATAATTTTGCAACTTAAAGCAAGAAATCTAGCGTAATTTCCTATTAGGCATATGATAACGCTCAAATTATACATGTTTTTATATGAGTTATCAATGAATATATATATATATATATATATATATATATATAATATAGATATATAAATAGATTATATAATATATATATATATATAATATATATATAATATATAAATAATATATATATATTATATATATATATATATTAATCGGTTAATAATAAGAACATTCGGTACTTAATCGAGTATATTTGCTATTGTAGGTTCTTGGGATGTGTCGTGGAAGAAAACAGAAGAAAACACGAAGAATTGAAGCTTAAACGAAGAAAAGACTCAAGTTGAATGCTTCCCGACACCTGTTCACTGTTTTGGCCATAACTCGATCATACGAACTCCATTTTAGTTGGTTCAAGCAGCTACGCGAGCAAAATTCAATTATCTACAAACACGAAAAAGGCCAACTGCTGAAAATGACTAAAAGTACGCCGCACTTGCCGAAAGTGCGGCACACTTTTCACCAGAACTAGAAAAGTCCCTTAAACAGCCAAAGTGCGGCGGTGTTACCCAAAGTGCGGCGCACTTTTGAGGCGGTGGAGAAAATTAAATGCAATTAAATGCTAAGTGCATTAACTCACTAAGTGTGGCGCACAAATAAGTGTGTGCGGCGCACTTTGGCCCCCGAAAAGCCTATAAATACCCTCATTGGCTCTCCCATTTTATATATCTCTCATACAATCTTCATACATCTTACACACACAATCTCTAGAGCTTATGAAGAGGAGGAAAAAGTGGTGAGGATCCTTGGATCCAATGATCCAAACACCCCTTTAATCTACCATCTCACCACCATTTCACCACCATACTACAACCACAAATCACCACCATAGCCATGAATTTCCAGAGTTCTAACACCATATCTAGCCTACATATCAGCCATTTCCAGAATCTAAACACTTCTCACTTTGATTCTTAGAGGATTCATACCAAATTCTCTTAAGATCATTACCATAAACCTTGTTACCAAACACTCGATTTGGTGATATGTTGCGGATTTCTAGAAGTTACATGGTATTTTTCGGGTTATGTTAGTAGCATTTGGTTGTTGGTTGATCATGAAACTGCTAGTTTTGGGATGATGGTTGTTGTGGTCGAAATATTGGTATTGTTACTTTGCTTCTTATATGTGAAACATGAATAATATTTGGATGACTTTGCTATGATTTATGAATATACATGTTTATGAATTCGATGTTATCTTACTTGGATCATTGTTTATCTCTTGATATATCTTGCAATTAAAATAGGCCGAAAGGATTAATTGCCTTGATATATTTTGAATCATGTTGGCCATATGAATCAATATCATCCTTGTGAGAATGGTGTGGTAAATTGATAAACAACCTAAGTAGAATAATGTTTAAGACCCTTCCTTATGTTGACTGACCGGGTTGGGAGGAACTCATATGTATCCATATTTGATATAAACCATTTTTAATGCGCTCGTGATATTGTGGTATATAGGCCGAAAGGATTCTATGTTATCATTGGTAGATATGCTTGTTATTATGATTCCCCATCATATATGACTTGTATGCTTTGTTTATATAAATTTTTGCTCTATCTCTATCTATTATGTTATGTGGATCATGTCTTGTTTCTTGCCTGCTTAATACACACGTTTAGCTATTTGACCCGTGACAATCATTTAGCTTTGTTACTTGATAAACAATCTATGAATTGCTACAAATCCCGTGGAACGACCTAGACTTACCTAATACTATATTACACTCGAATAGGGTATACTTGCCCGAATGTTGTGTTTTTAGTCGATCATTTGGTAAATCTAGTTGTTATAAATTTAAAGCTTGTAAAAACACACATCAAGTTTTTGGCGCTGCTGCCGGGGATTTGTTTAGTTGTTTGCAGATTGTTTGCTTGTTCTTGTGTATCTTACGTGTGTTTCGTGTTCTAAATCCCTTGAAATCTCAAAACTTATAAACTCGCCGTACCATTTTCTGGCAAACGGAACCCAAAAAAATCATTTTTCCTCATGAAGTACGCCGCACATCCATTTTGTGCGCCGCACTTTGCTCCTGCATAACAAAAAATTCTGTTTTTGTATAAAAATAAATCATATGCATTTTTTTATGTTATGCGAATACTTGTTAAATGTTTTTGTTTGTTTATGCATCTTAGTTTGCTTGATTATGTATGTTTGTTTGCATGATTATATAAAAATATTAAAAACCATAAAAATCTAAAAAGAGTTTCATTTTTTTAATGTTCTTGTCTGTTTGTTTGTTTATGTGTTATGTCATATATGTATTTTTGCTTGCTTGCGTATTTATAAGTATCGTCATATTTAAAATAAAAATAAAAAGTTAAAAACTCTAAAAATCTAAAAAAAAAATCTTGTTTCTTTTTAATCTGTTTGTTTGCGTTTATATCTGTTTATATATGTGTTCTTAACTAATAAAGTGTAAAAGAAAAAAATACAAATTTTTTTTATTAAAAAATAAAATATTTCCAGTCATAATAAAACCGCCGCACATACATTGTTGTGCGGCGCACTTTTGTACAATTTTTGCCGCGAGCCAAGTTTATAATAAAAAATAATGCGATGTACGCTGCACTTTCTATGAAGTGCGACACACTTCTTATAAAAAAAATATATCTAAAAAAGTAATAAAAAATAAAAAATAAAAATACATATAATTTTTTTTATTTAGCTTATATAATTAATGTGTGCTAAAAATATTTAAAAAATAAAACCCAAAAATATATGTTTTTGTGTGTGATTGTGCTGTTAAAGGTTTCAAACCTTATGTGTTTGTCTTAAATAAAAAAAAATCTCTAAAAAGATTTTATTTTCGCCTTTGTTTTTTCTTTCGTATGTGTTATCAATGTTTGAATACTACTAGTAATTATATTTTCCTTTCTATTCTATTCTTTCTTTCGTAATGTTTTATGCGTGCTTGTTTTACTAAATAAATAAAAAGTTTTAAACGAAAAAAAATAAAAAAATATATAATAAAATTGTTTTGAACTTTGTGGGTGTGTTCGCTAGAAACCCTCACGAGACTATAACTCGTCCACTCGAGCCACCGAGGGGTTTAAAGGCTTGTTGCATACACTAAATGCAATCGTGGTACCTACAAAAATGCGCTTTTGTATTTTACGATTTTTGTAGTTTAGTTTATTTTGCAGATTTAATAAATAAGTGGAGCTTGGATTGGTGGCACTGTTATCACTTGGGGGCCGATATATTTAGATTGTTATATTACATGTGGTAGAATACACATGACGACGTTCTATTTCGCGTTGTATCTTTTAGAATTCAGCCAAACACTTATGAGCCCCGGGAAGTCTCATTTCTCTTGTATTTATTTTTCCCGTTTGTCCCACTTTTAAGTTATTTTCTAATTACACATAATGCTCAACTTAAGTGTGGGGGGAAAATAAATTGAAAAATTAGACTCATTATTAATTTGTAACTTTTGTTCGCCCTTGGTAATCTAAAAATCTATTCTTGTTTTTAAATATTTTGCCACTTAGGTTAATATATTAGAATAAAAACTTAGTAAATAAAATAAAGTTTTGAAATCAGAGATATGTCCTGATTGATAAAGCAGACCCAAATCGGGATTGATAACATTACTTGCGCATTTATAACCATTCCAATAAATATGTGAGGATTTTGAGCCTGTATAGAGCATACATATTTTATGCTTGATTCATTTGATTATGACTGTGCCGGTGATTTATTGATTCTAGAACTTGTGTGCTTGAAATCATTACGAGACTGCAGTGAGATCACGTTCGCGTGATATAGGTATTTTTATGTGATAAAGAGGCAACTTAAGATTTAACCCAAATAGCCATTCCATTTAATTATTTATTCTTTTTAGCTGGTTACACTGATTAGCTAACCACCCAAATAAAACCCTTCTGTTAGCACTCATCTTTGTGCTCGATACCCCTAGTTTAACTCGCTGAGCCATTATATTCATTTTTCTCATCCAGAAAATATAGAGAAAAAAAGATTAAAATATATAACTTTTAGCCTAGCCTTACCCCTTGTCGAAATTCCATATGGTTGGTTGCTAGTTGCTTGGTATGATTGGTTGATTTTTGCTCATAGTTTGTTCGCACTTTGTTATGAGTGATGTGCCATTTTGACGAAGATGAAGATGCGCAGCTTCGTGTTTTGTATTTTTTATGGTGTATGCTTATACTAAGTGTGGGGGAATTGTTAGTTCTTGTGAAAAAAAGAGTGAAAAAAAATCAAAAAAAGTGAAGTATGAATAAAAGTTGATGTGAGGCGTATCGTTATATCATTTGTAAGAGTTCGAGGATTGAGATGTTCGATTATCTCACAGGTTTGTGGATTGTCGTAACTAGCAACATGAGTTTTTTGGACTTGTCGACATGTATATTATAAAACCAATTCCAGTATATATTTCCCATGCCTTATCCACACCCTTATTAACACTTAGCATGTACATTATAACCTGAATAAAAGTCCTCTTTTGATATTGATACCTAGTGCTTACGCCATGTCGGTGCAGTTTTGTTTCTTGTACAAGCTTATGGTAACTTAATGAATCATGTCTGAGCAATTGAGTATGATTTGCCTTTTACCCTATATTACATCATATACTAGTGTTTGAGTGAATGATATTTTCCTTATTCATGAGATGCTTAGTCATGTTATTACAACTTAAAGATCATTGGGTATTGTCAAACATCTCTGTTTTCAGATATTAAAAATCAAAAATATTTTTAAATTCTATGTTTGTTTTGAAATGCTTATTATTTTTCTAGAGAGCAAGCAAACCCTTAAGTGTGGGGGGATACTTGCGCCTTTTGCACTTATTTATTACAAAAACTAAAAATATTTTTGAAATTTCACACCCAATAAAAAAAATTTAAATTAAAAATAAAAAAATATCAAAACTGTAATATATATAGTATTCATATTTATATTTATATATATATATAATATATATATATATATATAATAAAAATTTCCTTGTCTTGTCACCTAGGACCTTGTTTATAAAATTTCTTTTTTTAGATTTGCTTGAGGGCAAGCAAAGTTTTAAGTGTGGGGGGATTTGATAACGCTTAAATTATACATGTTTTTATATGCATTATCAATGATTATATATATATATAAATCGGTTAATAATAAGAACTTTCGGTACTTAATCGAGTATATTTGCTATTGTAGGTTCTTGGGATGTGTCGTGGAAGAAAACAAAAGAAAACACGAAGAATTGAAGCTTAAACGAAGAAAAGACTCAAGTTGAATGCTTCCCGACACATGCTTACTGTTTTGGCCATAACTCGATCATACAAACTCCGTTTTAGTTGGTTCAAGCGGCTACGCGAGCGGAATTCAATTATCTACAAACCTAAAAAAGGCAAACTGCTGAAAATGACTAAAAGTACGTCGCACTTGCAGAAAGTGTGGCGCACTTTTCACCAGAACTAGAAAAGTCCCTTAAACACCCAAAGTGCGGCGGTTTTACCCAAAGTGCGACGCACTTTTGAGGCGGTGGAGAAAATTAAATGCAATTAAATGCTAAGTTCATTAACTCACTAAGTGTGGCGTACAAATAAGTGTGTGCGGCTCACTTTGGCCCTCGAAAAACCTATAAATACCCTCATTGGCTCTCCCATTTAATATATCTCTCATACAATCTTCATACATCTTACACACACAATCTCTAGAGCCTTTGGAGAGGAGGAAGGAGTGGTGAGGATCCTTGGGTCCAATGATCCAAACACCCCTTTAATCCACCATCTCACCACCATTTCACCACCATACTACCACCACAAACCACCACCATAGCCATGAATTTCAAAATTTCTAACACCATATCTAGCCTACATATAATCCATTTCCAGAATCTAAACACTTCTCACTTTGATTCTTAGAGGATTCACACCAAATTCTCTTAAGATCATTACTATAAACCTTGTTACCAAACACTCCATTTGGTGATATGTTGCGGATTTCCAGAAGTCACATGGTATTTTCCGGGTTAGCTTAGTAGCATTTGGTTGTTGGTTGATCATGGAACTACTAGTTTTGGGATGATGGTTGTTGTAGTAGAAATATTGGTATTTTTACTTTGCTTCTTATATGTAAAACATGAATAATATTTAGATGATTTTGCTATGATTTATGAATATACATGTTTATGAATTCGATGTTATCTTACTTGGGTCATTGTTTATCTCTTGATATATCTTGCAATTAAAATAGGCCAAAAGGATTAATTGCCTTGATATATTTTGAATCATGTTGGCCATATGAATCAATATCATGCTTGTGAGAATGGTGTAGTAAATTAATAAACAACCTAAGTAGAATAATGTTTAAGACCCTTCCTTATGTTGATCGACTGGGTTGGGAGAAATTTATATGTATGCATATTTGATATAAACCATTTTTAATGCGCTTGTGATAATGTAGTATATAGACCGAAAGGATTCTATGTTATCATTAGTAGATATGCTTGTTATTATGATTACCCATCATATATGACTTGTATGCTTTGTTTATATAAAGTTTTCCTCTATCTCTATCTATTATGTTATGTGGATCATGTCTTGTTTCTTGCCTGCTTAATACACACGTTTAGCTATTTGACCCGTGACAATCATTTAACTTTGTTACTTGATAAACAATCTATGATTTGCTATAAATCCTGTGGAACGACCTGGACTTACCTAATACTATATTACACTCTAATAGGGTATACTTTCCTGAATGTTGTGTTTTTAGTCGATCATTTGGTAAATCTAGTTATTATAAATTTAAAGCTTGAAAGAACATACATCAGCATAATTCAGAAAACTAGTAACATACATATATCATACAACGCACATGTGTTAAGATGTATAATTAGCTAAATTACAAATAGTGATGATTACTTAATAATATCTATTAACAAAGTTAAAACACAAGTAAACACATATAATCATCTATTATACACATAAGGATATTCGTCGTTGTTTGCTTGTATTAGATGCAACAACGTATACTTAGCTTGATTTTATTTGAAAATAAAATAGTTCTCCCCCATTTCAAAAAATAATTAAGATCAATATTTTGAAAAGATAAATACACTTTTTTTCAAAGATACATCGACTAGAAGAAAAAGGAAACATACAAGTTTTACGTTAAAATAAAACACAACGTTTTGACCACTATGTAGTATTTTGCATTTCTGTCTTATTTAAGCTTTAAATTAAGTCTTGGAAGTGTTTATAAATGAAAGTAGACTCAATTACCTTAAAAATGACGGGTGACACGACTTCTACGGACTTACGGTTGATTTTATATGGATTTTCAAAGTTTGCCAAATTCTGCTGAAACAGACTGACGGCCCCCAGATATATTTGGGGCCGCCCTAACATTTAGGAGACCGCCACTAGTGACCAAAAAATAATTTTTTCGTATAAAATAATTTGGTGACTTAACTGTAGAACGCAGGACTTTAAGAAGTTGTTCCCGCACATAGATTTTGTGTTTTAGACATTATTTCTACTCTTAAGACTTAGAAAGACATATATTGACACTTCTAAGCTTTTTGAGAAGATTTTAATTCAAGCTAGTATACGAGGTATATTTAACAACAAAACTAGTACGTATCAAGCAACAAAACACTTTTCATATTTAATCCTCCTTCATGGGTAATTTGATACATGGATCATAATCTATTTTAAAAACCATTTGCTTTAAAAACTAGAGCGACGTGGCTCCTGATACCAATTATAGAAACTGTAGAGGGGGGGGGGGGGGTGAATACATTTCTAATTAAAAACTTTAATTTTTTTGTATCAAATCACCAATTAAGTTTGACGTAAGATGAGAAGTGTTGATTATAGATCTACAATTTCTAATACATAATCTAACAATACAACCACACTCACTTTATTTACTTCAAAGAACTACACAGCCATAAGTAACATGATATACACAACAATTCACACAATCATGATCACAATCAGTATAAAAGTAAAGCGGTAAAGAAATAAGTAAAGCGAAAGGTAAAAGAAAATGCAAACCTAACACTATGATTTATAGTGGTTCGGTCACGAATCTCCTCTTCGCCCTACTCCACTCCTCGAGTATCCAACTCGAGAGTTACTTCACTAATCAACAAGCTCTCTTTCTGCGGAGAAAACCTTATAACGTTACTTACATTATTTTCTGACACTAAGCTAGATGTCGAGTTCTTCTTCGGGTACAACCAAACCCATTATGTTTTATGGTCCAACATAACAAACCTTGTGTTTTATCTCCTAAACACATAAATCGTGTCGCTTACATTATTTTCCGACACTAAGCTAAATGTCGATTCCTAATCTTAGCTAGAACCAATCTACCACTTCACTAATGTATTTTAAGGCCTAATATACTAACCAACACACAAACAACCCTTCCGAATACATACTCCATTTGGATCTACACACTACTAAATATTGGAAGACATGGACTCGATCTATATGTAACAAATGTTACAAATGGACTAACTATACTACATAACTTTGTATCTTAACGATGACAAAAGTTCTTCTGGTGCACTTGAGGGAAGAAGGAAAGGATAGAAGATTGTGTTGGAAACACAAAAAGTGTCGGTCACTTCCAAGTTGTAACAGGTCTTAGATCGTAGTTAGTGTAATGATTAGATTAGTAATCTAGTCTGGCCCAAGGCTCATGGGAAGCCCATCATAGCCCATGGGCTGGCCATCCATGTACTATATAAACCCTCTCCTAGCCTTGGAGAGGGGTTAGTTGTTTCATTTTCCATTAAACACACTTAATACAATTCATCCATTCCATCCATTCTCT
>BQNB010028825.1:22755-56295 GCA_026074375.1 Tanacetum coccineum
ACGAGGAATGCAATAGAAAGTCGAGAGTAGTTTTGAGAATCGATGCTTGAATGGAACAAGATTATGATTGGTAATCTAAAACTATGAGAAAATTAAGGCAAAAACTTAAAAACAATTAAGGTAAGACAAATTTGAACTAAAAACGCAAAACGGAAATCCTAAACGGGACCTAAAAACCCTAAATTATCAAAATTAAGTCCTAAAGTGATATTTTTGGATTTTATAAGTCTTAATTGACTAAAAAGCTAGAACAAAGAAAACTAGACCAAAAATGGAAAATATTTAAGCTTAAAAACACTAAAAACATGAACGGGATTCAATCCCGTTCTTTAAAAAACCTAATTTTGCAATTTTAACCCTACGAAAGCAAATCTAATTTTCCTAAGTTCTAAATGTTAAAATAATTTTTTTTAAAAGAATTATATTTTTGTAACTTTTTTTATAATTTTTTATGAATTAAAAACGATTTAAATGAAATTAAATGTTTAAAAATACTAAACTATTTCATAAAAATCTGAAAAAATTAGCAAAAGTAGCTTGAACAATGTAGAATCTAAGAAAAATAAGTTGGGAAAAACAGCTTATCAAATAAGCTATGAAATAAGCCAAAAACGGCTTATTAGCCAAACTGGCTAAAAATGTGTATAAAAGATAGATTTTGCAAACTTAAATTGAAAAAGTCCCAAGGGCGAGTTGTAGAGGGAGTGTGTGTTGAGGTTTATAAAAGGGTTGAGGGTAAGTTGAGGTCGGGGGTTCGAGTCTTGCTCACCCCCGACTTCCTTGGTTTCCCTTTTTTTTTGTAAAAACCTAAAAAGCAAAGTTGTAGAACAGCTTATAATAAGTTATTTTTATAAAAACAACTTTTTTCTAAATCACTAATAAGCTAGTTACAGCTTAAAAATCAAACAGAATACTTAACCATTTTTTTTTCTTTTAACAAAACTAAATAAGCTAAAACAAGGACTGAATAAGCTATTACTAGACTAAAACTTACCTAATAAGCTAATCTAGGCTAGAAATAAGCAAAAAGAACAGATAATAAGCTCAAATAATCTTTTAAGCTCTTATCTAAACCAAAGAGACAGGAAGATCAATTTTGAGCTTATATTTAAGCATACAAACAGAACCTTATGACAAAAAGCTCTACACCTACTTAAAGCTTGGCAAGGATACTACTTAATACAGCAAACAAAACACATTTTGAAATTCAGATAAGCACTTAAAAAGCTAAATGAAAATGCTGTTTGAACTATCTAATTATCTTTTTGGTATTTTATATGAAGAGACTAAATAAGCAAAACCCGTCCCTAATAAGCTATGGATAACTAAATTTTAATCTAATAAGCTAGAAAAGACAAAATTCAAGCAAAAAGTTAATGCAATAAGCTAAAAATCACAAATAAGCACTTTGGGATAAGCTAAAGGATCCTTATGGGTTTTTAGCTTATACTACCTTAAATCTTAACCAAAAAGCTAAATGAAACAGTTTTTAAAAATCATTTTGAAAATCAAATGCTTATTGAAAAATCTCCTTGAAAACTGCTTATTTTGTCAGTATGTACTGAGTGTACTTAGTAAGTACTGAGTTTGAAAAAGACAATGAAATTTTTCAGCTTAAAAACAGATAGACAAATAAGCTATTCTATAAAAACTAAGTTCAAACAAATGATCATTAACCTACAAACTACTTGCAAACTAAAAATCAAATCCTAAAAACTAAATTAAACCTCTGATAATTAAGCATGAAAAGTGCTACTAGTCTAAATCCCTATCTGATGCAGTTGACATGATTATGGCTAAATCTTAAAACAAAAATTGCAGGCCTAAGATACTTGATTTGAACAACATTTGAAAACAAAATAAGAGCATAATAAGAGACAGATTCAACTAGAACAATTTGAACTTAAAATGATTATACTTCTAAACTAATACTAGCAGATTTAACTACAACTATCAAACTTAGTAAAAACTAGATTAAGCCTAAACCAAGCTCTTAAATCTTATTCTTACAAACCTTATATGCGATTAAGAAGCTTTTAACAAGCCTAATAAACAGTTTTAACCAACTAAATAAGCAGAATTAATAAGCTACTTCATTATGCTAGTATTTTTGGTTTTTTTATGACAATTTTATGACAGGTTAATGAAACTAAGATTTTAACCTAACAATCAAACTTAATAAGCAACTAACAATTATATTAAGCTCTAATAAGCTAAACTAAACAACAATAAGCAGATAATAAGCAGTTATAAGCTAAGATGTAGATTTAAGCTATAAAAAAGGAAAGTGAAAGCTTACAAAATCCTTAGCTTAAACAAGGCTTATTAAAGCTCGAGGAGCTACTCTACAAGCTCCAGCTTATCCTAGGATAAGCTGGTAGGGTCCTGGAAGTCCTTCCATTATTGACTTCCCTTCCAAAAAAGCTGTGGTAAATTTGATTGTGGACTTTGAATAAGATAAGCTCAACTAAGCTTTTGAGAGCTTAGTTGAGTAATTAGCTAGCTTAAAAGTAGATATAACAGCTTATTGAGAGTTATAGAACATTGAAGTTATTAAAACCCCATTTTAACTCTTAAGTAAAAACTGAATCCAACACAAGATTAAAGTAAACTTTAAATTTTATTAATGAAAACTGAATTACAATACTTTTGAAATGAAGATTACAAAAATCTAAATGACATTAAGCTAAAAATACAATAAGCTACGTCTACACTAAGCTAGACTAGATAAGCAAAAGATATCATCTGTGAGTGAAGAAGGTCTTGTATTTATCGGCTTGAGAGAAGCTTCTAGGTCTTGGATACATGCTCCTTTCAGTCTTAATCTTAACCCTTGAATCCTTGCCAATCATTAGATGCCCTCTTATAACCCTTGGATCAAATTGTGATCACACGGATTGCCAAGCTGGCAATCCAATAAGTTGGGAGTTCTTGTGTTTCTTTTAGCCTTGATTTAGTGCAAAATTCTCATTTAGAGTGTGTTTCCTTGAGAGCCCGCGTGTCATTCCTTGTCATAGCTTGACCAATCAAAGGCTTGGGATGAGGTAATAGCTTGCCAGCGTGTAGCATAGTACTAGAATCTCTTATGGCCACGTTGGATTGAGAGGGTGTGGGTTAATTATGGTTTAATTTGAGCTGGGTGAATTAGGGGAGACGGTGAACAGTAAAAACTTTTTTTCCCGCCCCTAAATGTTATACGATTTGTGTTTGACCCGGGTTTAAACGTGAGTTTTGACCTGGGCTTTTATTTATAAAAGGAAAATGGGCTTGGGTTAATATCATGGGCTGGGTAAAAGGGTTTCGGGTTATAATTAAAAAGATAACAACCGTTAGCCTTTTATATTATAAGGACTAACGTTGTTAGTCATTCTAGGAACATTTTTTGTTATATGTTAAACAATAGGGGGCTTGTTTGTTTTGGGGGTTTCAAGGGTTTTGTCATTTTGTGGGTTAACCATTGTTGACCAAGGTTGACTTTGTTGACCTTTTGCTAGAAAATTCCTGGCTTTGTGCACTCTATCCGTTCCAGTGTTCGTGTTTTCGGTTTTGATAGTTTTCTTGTGATTTTTGCAATATCCGTACATACACATTCACAAACAAACAAATTACATAATTACGCATATTTTTGCTCATTTTTGATCATTTTAAAGGTCTCTTTTGATTGAAAGGCAATTATGTGATTTTTCACATATCAAAATTCCCCAAACTAAGTGATTGCCGTGTCCTCACGCAATGTTATATGCCTTAAAACCAAATACCTCAAAAGTTCCCCAAACTAAATCTTTGAAAAGTAGCAAAGACTTTTGTGGGGAGAGTTAAGAAATCACAAGTTTTAAAACACCCTATTTTCCCATTTTTCAAAACTTTTTCCATTTTTTTATATATATGAAAACTAAACTAGAATATTCCGACTTTCGTTATTTCCATAACCGTTAGGGATCATAGAACAAGATGCATTTCGATCCGAGAATGCCCCAAAAAGGATAAATTCATCGTCCCTGACTTTTCACTCGCTCCAAACCAAGTTTAAAACGAAATCACCGCTAAATATCAGTTAAAGTGCTAACACTACTCATATTTGCAACTTGTGAACTTTTCACTCCCGATAATTATTATATCTTAGGTGAATGTGCTATTTTGAATTTCAACCATGGATCAACATTTTGCAAAATTCTATGATTCACGTTCTCCGGAGATTAATGAGTTTGAAGGCGGAGATCATCCATTAGAGACTTTCCGTCGCGGCACATCCCAACCTTGTGGATAAGTGACCGGCTTTTGACACCCCACAGGAGGACTTGTATCGGGACTCACGGACCTTAGGTTTCAAAAATTCTCAGGTTTCCTGTATATACTAGATATTTAAAAACTTAAAATAAAATAGTCAAAGTTCAAAAGCATATTTAAATTTAACAAAAAAAATCTATTTATTAATTCAAATTAACTATTAAAATAACAATTTATGCAATTGTAACCCATGAACTCTTTAGACGGCCTGCAACATCGGTTGTGAGCCGGCAAGATGCAGCAAACTTTTATCAGTCTTAGATTTTTATTCTTACTATGGGTTTCTTTAGAAGACTACCACATCGGTTGTGAGCCGGCAAGAGGTAGTAAACTTTTATCAGCCCACAGTTATTATTATTATTATTTTTTATTATTATTATTATTATTATTTTTATTATATATATACTATATTTATTTATACTAGGAGAGATGAGATGAGAGAGACTACTTCTTTTTGAAAAAATTCAAGTATAAGTTTGAACTAAGTCTAAAATTTTTGTTATATACTACATAAAAATTGTTGATTTAAGTTTAATCTCCAAAAACAGCACGTATTATTAATCCGGTTAGGAGCTTATGGGGAGAAAAAGCCAACAAATTAAATTATATGCGGTTCTTACGATTTTCAAATAATCATTGTTTAGCGTCACTCATACGTAAAAATTATCATTTTTACGTTCTTGCAAATTTCCGGTGAACGCTTAGCCTAAATGTTTAAGGACAATGCTAGAGCTAATCACGCTCGAATCAGGTTCAAAATTTATTTCTTATTATTACCAGTAGAAAGTCTTAACTATGATGAAACACTTATTTTATTTTTGAAAATTTGACAATTTTTGCAATTTTTTTATAATTTTCTGTGGGAAAACAGGGTTATGTGAAGAACAAAGGGCATGGTGGTAAGATTATATCTGCAATATTTACTACCCCATACTAAAACTAAACATTGTCCTCAATGTTTCCTAGTCTAAGGCTTATAACCCCATACTAGAACTCAAAAAGTCGAATGCATAATCCGAGCATGAAGAAAGTATCACACAAATCTTAAGCCGTTTATCAAGTATGCTAAAAGATAGATGTTAGTCGATAATAATCTAGGATATCAGATTTCCCCAAACTAATTGCAAGCAAAGGCTAGGATGCTCGAGTGGACCGGGACAAAACACTAAACACAAGAGTCTTCAGAAAATTTTGGGTCAATTCTAAAAAAAATCACAAGTACAAACAACTAGAATTGGAAGAGTACAAGCCTCCTCACATCACAATAGAAATAAGAAAGAAGAAAATTGGATAAGCATGGGGTGCCTCCCACGAAGCGCTTGTTTAGGGTCACTAAGCTTGACCCAATCCCCGAATTCATTTGTCCTTGGGGAAGGTTTGGAGATCCGGGACAACCAATTGTGGTACGTCCCCTCCAAAGTAGTGCTTAATTCTATGACCGTTCACCTTGAAGTTTGGCCCGGAGTTTTGAGATAACTCAACGGTGCCATATGGAAAGACTTGGGTAATGGTGAACGGTCCGGACCAACGGGATTTTAACTTGCCCGAGAACATCTTCAATCGAGAGTTAAAGAGGAGGACTTGATCACCGACGTTGAGAATGCGGTTTTTGATCTTTGAGTCATGGATCCTCTTTGTTTTCTCTTTATAGATCAAAGAGTTCTCATAGGCATGATCATGAAGTTCATTTAATTCATTGAGTTGAACTTTACGGTGATCACCCGCGGTCTCAAGGTCAAAGTTTGCATGCTTCAAGGCCCAGTAGGCTTTGTGCTCGAGCTCGATCGGTAGATGACATGCCTTTCTGTACACGAGCTTGTATGGGGTACACCCGATGGGTGTTTTGTAAGCGGTAGGTAAGGCCTAGAGTGCATCATCTAGTGATATCGACCAAGATGCACGTTTCTCGCTCATGGTCCTTTTAAGAATTCCTTTCAAGCCACGATTGGTTTAACTCAACTTTCCCACTTGGTTTGGGGGTGATACGCGTGACGTGGGAGAGAACGGTGAGGTAAATCCATATTTATGCATGGCCTTTGCAAAACTGGTCATTGCAAAAATATGAGTTCCTGCGATCACTTATGAGAGCACGAGGGGCATCCGAATCAGGCGTAAGAGAGATTTAGGAAATTTGCAAACAAACTCGGGGCATCGTTGGTGGGGAGCGTATTTGCTTTAACCCATTTGACAAAGTATGTCTACAGCCACGTGTATAGATTTGTTCCCTCGTAAAGTCGGGAATGGCCCATGAAATCGATGCCCCACAGTCAAATGTTTCACAACTTAGATGGAATTTTGTGGTATTACATCACGTTGCAAATTTTTTCTTGGACGCTGACAAGTGTTCACATCGGGTGCAAGTCTATGGGCATCTCGGTAAAATCGTTTGGGCCAATAAAATCCTGGAGTCAAAAAACTTTTTTTGGCAGTGTAGTTGGCACCGTATGTCCCCCGATGGTGGGTTCCATATGGCAAGCTGTGAGATTATAAACAGATTTCTTGGCTGCAACACACCGCCAGATCATTTGATAGCACATATTTGAACATAGGGTCGGTCCCTAAAGTTGGTGTTTTAAAATCCTTGAAAAACTTGTTCTTTTGTTGGGACGACATCACTTTAACAATGAAATTTCTCGCATGGTAATTTGCATAATCGGCAAACCATAGGTTACTTGAGTCACCACGAGAAGTCACCATATTAAGTGTCTCGACAGGGAATTTTTCATTCACCTCTTTTGGGTTGAGAACATTTTCATACGGGTTTTCTAATCGGAAAAGTTGATCGGCCGCGAGATTCTCGACTCCTTTTGTGTCAATTACTTTGAATGTGAACTCTTGAAGGAGGAGAACTCACCGGAGCAATCTCGCCTTGGAATCTTTTTTAGCAAAGAGATATTTTAGGGCAGAGTGATCCGTATACACTATGCTTTTGTTCAAGATAAGGTAAGATCAGAATTTTTTGAAGGCATACACCACGACTAACATTTCTTTATCCGTCGTGGTGTACATGCGATTCCGCTCATTCATGTATTACTTGATAGTGTATAGGCCCTAATGTGTTTTTCATGACGTTTGCCCCAAGACTGCAACCTATGGCAAAGTCGCATTGCATTCGCACATAAGCTCATAATGGGTATGGTCCCAGTCATGGGGCAATCAAGATTGGAGCTTTCAGTAAGTTTTTTCTTTACATTTCAAAAGCGTGAATACATTCATTCGAGAGATGAAACGAATATTTTTATCAAGGAGGATGAGTCATCGAGTCGGAATTTTTGGAAAAATCCTTAATGAATCGTCATGGTAGAAACCGGATGATTGACCGAGCAAAATTGAACACCTTAACGGTGGTGGGATGAGGTAACTTAGCAATCACATCGACTTTGGCTTTATCAACCTCAATCCCTTTTTTGGAAATCTTATGGCCAAGGACAATTCCTTCCTTAACCATAAAATGACTCTTTTCCCAATTTAGACAAGATTGGTGTCCTTGCACTTTGAAGCATCTTGTCTACACGAGAGAGGAATTTCGAATGAATTCCCAAAGACCAAAAAGTCATCCATGAAGACTTCCATTGTTTTTTGATCATATCATGAAAGATAGCCATCATACACCTTTGGAACGTGCCCGGTGCATTGCATAAGCCAAAAGGCATGCGATGATAGGCGAACGTTCGTAAGGACACGTGAATGTTGTCTTTTCTTGATCATGAGGGTCGATGGGAATTTGAAAGTAACCCGAGAAAAACCATCGAGAAAAACAATAGTAATCGTTTCCCGCTAATCTCTCGAGCATTTGATCCATAAACGGTAGTGGAAAGTGGTCTTTACGGGTGGCTTCATTTAACATTCGGTAGTCAATGCATACACGCCATCCCGTAACCAATCGAGTCGGAATTAACTCATTTTCATCATTTTCAACAACAGTAAAGCCACCTTTTTCGGTACGCAATGTACGGGGCTTACCTAAGGACTATCCGAGATCGGGTAAATTAATCCGGCGTCAAGAAGTTTTTCAACCTCCTTTTTTATTACATCGTGGATTTTTGGATTCACCCATCTTTGGTGTTGAACCGCCGGTTTGTAGTCTTCTTCCATAAGAATCTTGTGAGTGTAAAATTCCGGGTTAATACCCTTGATGTCGGAGAGTTTCCAAGCGATGGCTCGCTTGTGTGATTTCAAAACCTTTATGAGAGCGGCTTTTTCCGCGACACTCAAGTCTTTAGAAATTATGACGGGAAACTTGTTGTCACCTTCCAAAAATGCGTATTCGAGATGAGGAGGTAATTCCTTGAGTTCGAATTCAGGAGGTTCATCAATTGAAGATTTACCAGTTTTAGCTTCACAAACTTTTAGTTCTTTTCGAATTTCTGACAAATAGTTTCCTTGAGTGGGAGGGGGTAATGATGGATCATAATTGACAAATGATTCAAGAAGAAGAAATATTCCCCCTCGGGTTATGTAAGAGTCATCAACTTCAGGTGATAGTTGGTTAATCTTCAAGAGCGAGGACAAGCATCGACTTCCTCAAGATATAATCATATCCCCGAAAGGTGTGTGTGTCAGTGATGTGGTATAGAATACGATCAGGTCATAATAAGGAGTGGGATTGCCACTTGCGATCACATCAGAGAAACCGAGAACTTCTTGAGAATACTCCTCAAAATCCAGTTCAATGACGTCGATTCAGTTCACCGTCATATCATCGTAATTTGAGGTTTATCTCGAAGTTAGTTTGAACGTGATTGAATGTTAGGCTTCTTTTCCGACCACTATGAGTTAATTCACCTTCGTACACTTTCAATTATAGCACGTCCGATCCGGTCTTATGAAGGTTCTCTAATGAGAAAATTAGGGGAACTCGGGGATCGGCATCAAAGTCAACAACCACAAAGTCGGCGGGATATTGAACTTTCCTACTTTTAGATAGACATCTTCGGCGATACCGATCGGTTGGGTAATCGAACGGTCCGCAAGTTCAAGAGTCATACAAGTAGGAGTGAGCTCCGGAAGAGAAAATTTTTTCCACACGGATAATGGCATGAGATTTATGCTAGCATCAAGATCGGCCAAGGCTAAGCATCAATCTTTCGAGAAAATCTTACGGTATGAGAAATTTGGCCTGGGTCTCCAAGTTTTTTCGGTAACTTGTTGTGGGATAACGGTCACCGAAGTAAATGCTCATTAAAGGAGTTCTATTCCATTTCACTTAATTTTTCTTTGTTTCCGATTAAGGCTTTAAGAGTCGAGGCAAAATTTGGCATAAGAATCAAAGCATCGTGATCGGCTAATTCTAAAAACTCAAATCTTTAAAGGAATGTTGTTAGAATTTCTAATTTAATCGTTTAGGCTTTTTCACGGCGCCTTTCATCATTACGTCTCGAAGGATATGGAATTGACGGTTTCAAGTTAGGCATCGGAGCACTAACGGGAGCAACAACGGGCTCAGAATTTGGTACTTGAGGTTGAACTTGGACAACCGGAGGTTGGACGTCTTTGGTACTTCCGTTATTAGTAGGAGGCACTGTGTCCTTTGTCACCTCAATTTCATGTTCCACTACTTTAGGAGGAGAAGAAGAAGTCGTAGGAATCGCTGGGGGTCCTTGATAAAGCATCACAGCTAAGAGGTGTAATACCCTTCAAATCTAACCTTCGGGTTAGTAATGGTATTACTAGGGAGTGTCCCTGAACCTGAAGTAGAAGCGGTATTGGAATTCACAAACTTGGAAAGCATGTCCGTTAAATTGGTCATTTGATTTTGCAAGTTTTGGTTTTGGTCTTGCATGTTTCTCATAACTGCATCATTAGCCTTGACATAGCTTTCAAAATCGGTCTTTGTCACACCTTGTGTTTGCGGAGCCGGAGCTTGGTAAGGTGGAGCTTGGTGAACCGGGGGTTGATTAATCGGAGGTCGATAAATTTTGCCTTGGTTGTAATTAGTCCCCCGGTTTTGGTTGTAAACGGTTTTGGTTTATTCTTGGTTTTGAACGGGAGGAAAACCGGGAGGTCGAATTTGATTAGCAATCGGGGCTCGGTAACCGGTATTTCCTTGATTGAAATTAGCTGCGGCGGCTTGGGAAACATATTCTTGAATATTGTCACGATAAACGTTGCCATCGGTGGCGGGACAATTTCGGTAAGAATGAGCACCACCGCAAGTAACACAACTTTCCTCGACCGCTTTGACGGGAGCGGGAGCTTGGGATTTCTTATCAAGAAGCAAGGCTTTCACCATATCTTTAAGTTCGGCAACATCGGGAGAAATACCGGGGGTGGAAGAGCTCGAACTCACTTTGGCAACAACCGGTTTGTTACGTGAATTACGAACTTTGGATTTGCTCTCAATGATTCTTAGGCAATCACGGGGCATTTTATCCAAAAAGTTACCACCCGCGGCGGAATTCAACGAATCTTGATCATTAGAGTTCAAAGCATTATAGAAAGTATCGAGTTGATGTAACTCCGAAAATCCATGATGTGGGCATGCCCGAAGAAGATCATTGAATCGGTCCCATGCCTCGTAGAAAGTTTCATCAAATCGTTGTTGAAATCTCGTGATTTCATTTCGAAGATTTGTTGTTTTGGAAGGAGGGAAAAATTTGTTGATGAATTTCGAAACAAGATCATCCCATGTAAGAATCGATCGAGGGGGTTCTTTTTCAAGCCAAATCCGGGCGGCACCCTCGAGAGAAAATGGGAAAAGCATAAGCTTTACCGACGTTCGGGAACTTCATCGTAGAAGTGATCTTGTTGAAATAACGGATGTGAGCATGAGGGTCTTCTTTGTCATGTCCGAAGAATTGTTTGTTTTGAACGAGGGTAAGCAAACCGTGCTTAAGCTCAAAGTTGTCCACGGTGATTTCGGGCACAACGATGGCATCCTCGTAACCCACGGTGGGTGCTTCGAGTAATTGAGCCATAGTACGAGTATCATCCATCGTAACTATGGAAGAGCTTGATTTCAATTGGTTCAAAAAAGATTTGAATTGGTTCACAAAAGTCGGGTTGGTTGTCTTGTGTTTGTGACGATTCATAATTACGAGTTGAGAACGACATGTGCGCATGCCACTAAAATGTAAAAAGAATCAATTCTATACTATTTTTTGGTTTTTTTGGCTTTTTTGGTTTTTCACAATGTATTCACAATAAATTTTTAATACATACAATGAGATAAGACACTTAAACCTAATAATCAACTCGCTTCTCGGTAACTCTTTAAAAGAAAAACGCACAAAGGAATTTGTTTAACTTTCAAAGGTGAGCCGTACCTCACGAGAGACACAAAAGGTAAGTTTTTTTTTCTTTGGTTCGGGAACTTATTAATGTATAATACTTCAGTTGAAAGTATTATATGTTGGTGTTCGTTTACCAACTTTGTAAAAAAAAATTATTTCTTTTTATGGACAATGTTTTTATATTTTTGGTTTTTCTTGTTTTTATATTATAATTATACTAAATAAAAGAAAAACCTTTTTGTATTTTATTTTTTTTATAAGAAAATAAACAAAATAACTTCACACGGAAGGATCTTCAAACAAAAATTTTCAAACGGCTTCAACAATCGTAGACAATCCTCCCCGGCAGCGGCGCCAAAAACTGATCAAGATTGACTATACCTTTAAAAATATATAATATATAAATATAAAATACTTATATAAATATATAAATATAAGGGGGTAATAATCAAAAAAATCACAAGTATAGTAATCCGGGAGTATGATTCCAGGGTCGTTTCCCCAACGAGGAATGCAATTGAAAGTCGAAAGTCATTTTGATATCTATGTTTGAATGGAATAAGATTTAGATTGGTTTTCTAAAACTACGATAAAATTAAGGCAAAAACTTAAAAACACTAAGGGAAGACAAATTTTAACTAAAAACGCAAAACGGGAATCCTAAACGGGACCTAAAATTCCCTTAAATTATCAAATTAAATCCTAAATGATATTTTTTTTTTATAAAGTCTTAATGACTAAAAGCTAGAACGAAGACGTACAACTAAACCAAAAACGAAGGTGATTAGGGCTTGAAAACACTAAAAACGTGAACGGGGATTCAATCCCGTTCTTTTAAAAAACAAAATTTTGCAATTTTAACCCTACGAAAGCAAATATAATTTTCCTAGGATCTAAATGTTAAAAGAAAATTTTCTAAAAAAGAATTATATTTTTTTGACTTTTTATAATTTTTTATGAATTAAAAAAGATTTTAACGAAATTAAATGTTTAAAAATACTAACTAATTAATAAAAATCTGAAAAAATTAGCAAAAGTAGATTGAACAATGTAGAATCTAAGAAAATTAAGTTGGGAAAAACAGCTTATCAAATAAGCTATGAAATAAGCCAAAAACGGCTTATTAGCCAAACAGGCTAAAAATGTATATAAAAGATAGATTTTGCAAACTTAAATTGAAAAGGTCCCAAGGGCGAGTTGTAGAGGGAGTGTGTGTTGAGGTTTATAAAAGGGTTAAGGCTAAGCTGAGGTCGGGGGTTCGAGTCTTTCTCACCCCCGAATTCCTTGGTTTCCCTTTTTTTTGCAAAAACCTCAAAAGCAAAGTTGTAGAACAGCTTATAATAAGCTATTTTTATGAAAACAACTTTTTTCTAAATCACTAATAAGCTAGTTACAGCTTAAAAATTAGACAGAATACTTAACCATTCTTTTTTACTTTTAACAAAACTAAATAAGCTAAAACACTAAGACTAAAGCTAAAACAAGATGAATAAGCCATTACTAGACTAAAACTTACCTAATAAGCTAATCTAGGCTAGAAAAAAGCAAAAAGAACAGATAATAAGCTGAAATAATCTTTTAAGATCTTATCTAAACCAAACAGACTGGAAGATCAATTTTGAGCTTATATTTAAGCATACAAACAGAACATTATTGCAAAAGCTCGACACCTACTTAAGCTTGGTAGGATATACTTAACAAACAGCAACAAAATTACATTTTGAAATTCTGATAAGCACTAAAAACTAAATGAAAATGCTTGTTTTTAAAACTATCTAATTATGTTTTTGGTATTTTATATGAAGAGACTAAATAAGCAAAACATGTCCCTAATAAGCTATGGATAACTAAACTTTAATCTAATAAGCTAGAAAAGACAAAAATCAAGCAAAAAGTTAATGCAATAAGCTAAAAATCACAAATAAGCACTTTGGTAAATCCTGCTAACCAAACAAGCCTTAAGGGCAACTTAAAGCTTATTTTTAAATAAGCTAAATGATCCTTATGGGTTTTTAGCTTATACTACCTTAAATCTTAACCAAAAAGCTAAATGAAACAGCTTTTAAAATATTTTTGAAAAATCAAATGCTTATGAAATGGCTCTTGAAATCTGCTTATTTTCTCAGTATGTATTGATGTACTTAGTAAAGTTCTGTGTTTGAATGAAAAAAAGACAAAAATGAAATTTTTTCGCTTTAAACAGATAGACAAATAAGCTATTCTATAAAAACTAAGTTCAAACAAATGATCATTAACCTACAAACTACTTGCAAACTAAAAATCAAATCCTAAAAACTAAATTAAACCTCTGATAATTAAGCATGAAAGGTGCTACTAGTCTAAATCCCTATCTGATGCAGTTGACATGATTATGGCTAAATCTTAAAACAAAAATTGCAGGCCTAAGATACTTGATTTGAACAACATTTGAAAAAAATAATAAGAGCACATAAAAGGACGATTTCAAACTAGAAAATTTGAACTTAAAATGTGTTTATACTTCTAACTAATAACTAGCTGATTCTACTACAACTATCAAAACTTAGTTAAAACTAGATTAAGGCCTAACTAAGATCTTTTAAATTTATTCTTACAAACCTTATATGAGGAATTAAGAATGAAATCAAAGGTTCAAATTTAGCTAAGCTTAGTACTAAAACAAGTTAGTACTGCTTGATTCCAAACACCTCTTTATTTCCTTAAAATCCAAATTTAGCTTATGAGGGAAGAGATTTAAAATCTCACAGATCAATAACAGATTATTAATAAGATTTTACAAGGCCTAATAAACAGTTTTAACCAACTAAATAAGCAGAATTAATAAGCTACTTCATTATGCTAGTATTTTTGGTTTTTTATGACAATTTTATGACAGGTTAATGAAACTAAGATTTTAACCTAACAATCAAACTTAATAAGCAACTAACAATTATATTAAGCTCTAATAAGCTAAACTAAACAACAATAAGCAGATAATAAGCAGCTATAAGCTAAGATGTAGATTTAAGCTATAAAAAGGAAAGTGAAAGGGCTTACAAAATCTTAGCTTAAACTAGGCTTATTAAGCTCGAGGAGCTACTCTACAAGCTCCAGCTTATCCTAGGATAAGCTGGTAGGGTCCTGGAAGTCCTTCCATTATTGACTTCCCTTCCAAAAAAAAGTTGTGGTAAATTTGATTGTGGACTTTGAATAAGATAAGCTCAACTAAGCTTTTGAGAGCTTAGTTAAGTAATTAGCTAGCTTAAAAGTAGATATAACAGCTTATTGAGAGCTTATTAGAACAATTGAAAGCTTATTAAACCATTTTACTCTTAAAGTAAAAACTTAAAATCCAACACAAGATTAAAGTAAACTTTTAACATTTTTATTAATGAAAACTGAATTACACTACTTTTGAAATGAAGATTACAAAAATCTAATAGACATTAAGCTAAAAAAAATACATTAAGCTACGTCTACACTAAGCTAGACTAGATAAGCAAAAGATATCATCTGTGAGTGAAGAAGGTCTTATATTTATAGGCTTGAGAGAAGAATCTTTGTCTTGGATACACGCTCCTTTCAGTCTTGATCTTAACCCTTGAATCCTTGACAATCATTAGATGCCCTCTTGTAACCCTTAGATCAAATTGTGATCACACGGATTGCCAAGCTGACAATCCAATAAGTTGGGAGCTCTTGTGTTTCTTTTCGCCTTGATTTAGTGCAAAATTCTCATTTGGAATGTGTTTCCTTGAGAGCCCGCGTGTCATTCCTTGTCATAGCTTGACCAATCAAAGGCTTGGGATGACGTAATAGCTTGCCAGCGTTTAGCATAGTACTAGAATCTCTTGTGGCCACGTTGGATTGAGAGGGTGTGGGTTAATTATGGTTTAATTTGAGTTGGGTGAATTAGGGGAGACGGTGAACAGTAAAAACTATTTTTCCCGCCCCCCAAATGTTATACGATTTGTGTTTGACCCGGGTTTAAACGTGAGTTTTGACATGGGCTTTTATTTATAAAAGGAAAATGGGCTTGGGTTAATATCATGGGCTAGGTAAAAGGGTTTCGGGTTATAATTAAAAAGATAACAACCGTTAGCCTTTTATATTAAAAGGACTAACGGTGTTAGTCATTCAAGGACCATTTTTTGTTATATGTTAAACAATAGGGGCTGTTTTGGGGTTTCAAGGGTTTTGTCATTTTGTGGGTTGACCATTGTTGACCAAGGTTGACTTTGTTGACCTTTTGCTAGAAACTTTCGGCTCTTGTGCACTCTATCTATTCCCGTGTTCGTGTTTGTCCGATTTTGACCGTTTTCTTGGGATTTTTGCAATATCCGTACCTACACATTCACAAACAACAAAATACACAAATACAAGTATATTTTTGCACATTTTGATCATTTAAAGGTCACTTTTGACTTGAAAAGGATATGTGATTTCTCACATATCACCTACTTAATCAAAGTTGCTAGTTGCTTTTGTGTAAAGTTTTGTATTTCATGTGTCAAAGTGAAATTCTCTATCTATGTTATGGTCAGGAAATTGCACAATGCAATGGAAAATATGTAGCTCCTATATTTTGCTACTTTCGCGATTATGTATTATGTCCGAAGATTAAGTGTTAAAGGAAAAATTATCTTGAAAAATTATGATTGTGAAGACGGTGAAATTGCACAGAGGATTATGTTATGAAAAAAATAAAAAAATTGAAAATGCACCAAAAAGGAGACGGAAGATTTATAATCGGTTCGTTAAACTTAAACCGGTGAAATTCTTGGAAGGATCGATTATTTGTGGATAAAAATCAATGATGTATAGTTTTGTATTAAGTGGCCGAGATCACCACTTTTGTAAAAGTATGTAACTTTGGGATGTTCGGGAAGTTTACCGTTATGGGAACGCCAACTTAGGTTGTCTTTGTCATTTCTATGATCGAGGCATTTGTATATATTTCGAGTCTTTATCATGGAACGGTCGGGGAAAAGTTACTAGCAACTACCTTATTTTTTCAAGCTTAATCTATTTATTTTGTGAATTTTATTTAACAATAAATTACTTCCAATTCCTAGCAGTTAACCTTAGGTTTTACTCGAACGAGGTTTGGATTGAGTCATGCATGTCTATTCCGTTGTTACGGCCATGTATGCGTGATTTAGCCTCCTTGTTGGTTTACGACTTTTGGTGAAAACTAGAAGGTCCCTACCCTATATCATTCTTCATCCTAACCTTTAGTTAAACTCGAATGAAGATGTGTTCGAACACACATGTCTATTCCGTCGTTACGGCCGTGTATGTGTGCTTCAGCTGCCTTGTTGGGGTGGTACTATCGGTGAAAGACTGTTAGAATGATTAACCCTTAGCCTTTAATAAAACCCAATTTACCTTTGACTTGTTTCTCCTTAGCTCTAGTGGTAGAGATGTGTATCATTGCCAAGCTTATGATACGAGATGTGTATCCTTGCCAAGCCTATGATAGAAAACTAATCACGACCGAGCAATTGAGCGTACCAATTAAATGTTGCACCCTAGATTAGTTGAGTGATCTGAGTGTTTTCATTTCCATATTTCATGAGGTTCTTGGTTAAGTACAGGTGATCAGAACAAAATGATGCTTAAACGGAAAAATCCTTAACTTCGGTTGGGATACATTTTCAAAAACTTTTCTAAAGTCTACTTGAGGACAAGTAGGATTCAAGTGGGGGGATATTTGATGACATCAAATAACGTCTATTTTATAGGATCATTTATCCTGAATAAAATACCCATTTTATATAATTATTGCAAAGAATTGGTACTTAATTGCTTATATTTGTTATTTGCAGTAATTATGGAGTAATTGGTGAAGTTTATATAAAAGGCACACATTTTGGAGCATAAACAAAGAGTTTGAGAAAGTCTACTGATCTGACAGTAAATACGCCGTATTATTCTAGACCTATACGACGTATCCAAGACTTTGACGAATTAAAACACCATTGCCCGACTTTGAATAATACACCGTATCTACATCAACGATACGCCGTATATAATACTTTGGTCAACAAAGAAGAACCAACTGGGTTTACCTCAATACGCCATATCCAGCAAAGAAGATCCGGCGTATCCGTGCCTGCACTTCACAAATAAACCACCAAGGATAAAGACCCAATATGCCGTATCCTGGACATTTAATACGCCGTATTCACTAGTCAACAGTCAAAGATATTGCATTTAAAACAATCAACAGTCAATGATCCTGCAATTAATGATGAACTTGGTCCTTACTCCAAATAATTTCCTTATAGGGCATATTGACTGCATTTAATACGGCGTATCCACCCTTTTTCAGAGTCTATAAATACCAAACTCCAATACGAGTTTTATTATGCTTTTTACCACCAAGTCTGATTTTCAGAAGATTTATGAAGCCATGAAGGTACTATAAAGTGGTCTGATCGATGGGAAAACTCTTGTAATCTCTACACTCCACTATACGCGTTCAGTTAGCATTATGTTTAATCATTCATCTATGATTTTGTGTATTTTTACAATGACTATAGGTATTAGCCATGTTTATGATAATATAATGTTTTGATTTGTCTTTATATCGATTGTTCTTTATTCGTTGCATGTTGATTATGTTTATCACTTCATACCCATTTATGTGCTTAATTATGTGTTTTCCATATCATTTAACTGGATCTAGTCCTACATATTTAATGCGCTGCAACTTCGGTGTTGTTTGGGCGTAGGCTAAGAGTCCGGGATAGAAACATTGATAAACGTCAAGCGCGTGTCGTAATAATATATATAGTACTTCCCGTTAGATGTAAAAATTACTTAAGGACAAGTAATAATTAATCCTCCAGATGTCGTATCCACGGCGAGAATTGAATTGAGATTTACGTTAAATGTTTTTCGTTTGATGCTTGATTATCTTTTTGTTTTGGTTTTTGATTTTAAACTAATTAAAATACTAAACTAAATTAATAATAAGCAAAGAAAATAGATCTAAGGTATTTATAAAACGGATATGCTTGTCAAGTGTGGTGTTTGGATCCTTAAGTATGAATTTAAAGTTCTTATTAATGAACCAATATTCGTCAAAATAACTATCTTCTCACAACGTTGCCCGTTCGAATAATCAAAACACTAATCTAAGTAATCCGAAAATCACTAATTAATATTCCCTTTTTAATTATCACACTTATTTCACCAAACAGTACTCACTTAACAAGCATAATAAAACTACTCACTAATTATCATAACTAAACTAGCATAAACAAACATAATTGATTAAGCTAAAATGACCAAAAAGATGACATGAAAAGATCCTTAAGAGTGAATTAAAGTTTTTAATGACGAATTACTACTCGTAAAAAGATTATTTTCTCACAACGTTGGTTTTTATTTCAAATAAGAAATCTAAATAATCCTAAAACTATTAATCAAAAATCCCTTTTTAAATCCACACTTATTTCACTAATCACAATCACTTAACAAGCATAAATAAATCTACTCGCTAAACATAGCAACTAAACGAACAATAATAAGCATAACAATAATAACAAACATATTAAGCTAATTAAGCTAAAACTACAAATTATTGAAAAAGGAAAAGAAGGAAGAACCCGATTAAAGAAAATGGAGACGAATTTAAACCACCCGATCTTATAAACTTAATTAAACACTAAAGTTTGTAACTTTATTAAATTCTAAATAACTAATTAGCTAATACATTTTTGAGCTTTATTCACTAATTAACTAAGTAAAATCTTAAAAAGCTTGAAACTTTAGTAGTAAAACAAGCTTAAAAGACCCATAAGCTCATCGCCTAAGTGTTGGATCGATTTCATCAACATTAAAACAATCAAAGCTAAAGTGAACAAGATAATAATAAGCTACTAATTAATCTAAAGACAATAAGCTAATAAAAATGATAACTTTAGATCTAAATCCACCCGAAACTAAGGTGTTCAATCAAGTGAACTCGGATCGGGTATGATTAAGGATTGGATCTAAAAACAATAAGCTAGAAAAATAAGCAATCGAAAATAAGATAAAATAAGCCTACTCGAAAGGCTATAAATCGAAAACAATATAAAATAAGCTAGACTAAATAAGCTATAAAAGTAGCTAAATAGAATATAAGCTTAAGAGATCAGATCTAAAAATAAGCTATAAGAGAGCTTATTTGGAGATAAGAAAAAAAAAAGACAACATAAAGAAATAAGCAAAAAATAACACCAACCTTTAATAAGCATCTTTATTAAATAATAAACCCAAAAGTACAAATTAGCCAAATCCAATAAGCTATAAAAGCTTTTACAATAATCCCAAAATAAGCTACACTATTCTACTCCTACTCCTAATCTAAATTATACTATGTGAAAAATAAACTAAAAATCTAACACCTATTCTGGATCCGGATGAGTCTTCTTATAGCCTAAATTGTGAGAGCAATCTTGTAATTTCCCATCTAAACGCGTTTCACGAAGCTTCCAGAAAGGTGAGAGGGCATCTCAACGTATGACACGTGCCCTTATTCTAGAACCTTGTACAACTATTAATGCCAATCATTGGCTTGGATCACGTGTAATCCTTGCCTTGGATCTCCACATGCCTACCTCGTACTGACACACGCCTAACACCCTTGGATCACGCATTTTGGACACGTGTCCTGCTCTGATTGGCCAGCCATCGCCACCAGTACAGCCACCTGACAAGCTTTGCCACCTCATACTGACGTGTACCACCACCTCGTACTGACAGCTACAGTACCTCAGACCTGCTACTTGCACATATGTCAGTGGGGCCCACGAGCCACGTCAGCAGCCATGTCAGCAAGTGGGACCCACTTGCTGACATGGCAGGTGCGTGGCAGGTCAACGGTCCACGGTTAACCAGTCAACGTTGACCGGGTCGGATCTGTTCGGGTCGGGTCGGGTCTGCCACGTGGCCTGAGATATAAATACCTCAGGTTGTAACTAATGGGACTCGAAACCAGAACCTTTCGCATGCAAACTTAAGGGAACCCCCAAGTCCACCTGCGCTAGAGCATGGTTTCAACAAGTATATGCAAAATTAAATATAAGACCCCCCCCCCTTTTGGCCTGCCAGGTTATTTTAATAAGAAAGGTTCATAATAGGCTCGTAGGGTTCAAATAAAAAACGTTCACGGGGCAATCAAGGTATTGATAGACTCGTAATTTTGTGCTATTTCGAATGGAGTGTTCGGGGAATTCTCACGACTTCGTTTGAATTTCGATAAAGGTGAAAACGTCATCAAAAGTCACCCGAAAATAATGGTTTTTGCTTCGTTTTCAATCATTTGTACCTGCAAGACATAACAACATAAAACAAACATATTTGCAATATAATAAAGCATATTTTAGTGTTATTAGTCTATTTATTAGTGTTTTCTGGGGTAGAAATGATGTGTGTTTAAGCACACATCAAATTCTCCCACACTTAGCCATTGCTAGTCCCACACGCAATGTTTATAAAACACGCCTAGAAAGAAATAATTTAACCCCCCTAGCTAATGACCCCTCACAATCAAACAAGAACAAAAAAGATCCATTAAGAATGTTCAAAAATCATTTATTTCGAAAGCGCCCCCATTTTAACCACTTTATTCAATAATAGATAAAAATTAAGATAAAAATAAAATAAAATTATTTAAAAGGCTTTAAGAATGGGAGTTCATCATCTTTGATTCACAATCCCCAAACCAAGCTTAAAAAGAAATCACAGTTAAATATAAGATTAGATGCTAACACTACTCATAAATGCTAATTGTGTAAACGCATCTACTTTTCGCTCACTTATTCCTAATTTCCTCTAAAGATTTTATTCGAAAAATATAATATTAAACGAGATCACTTATTTAAATATATTAAGGCCTTATTAATATAAAGGTGACTGGTTTAAACCACAATTAGTTTGAAATCCTTTCCTAAAGAGACGATATGCTAAGAATAAGGCCCACATTAAGGTTCTAATTTCCCATGATTTAGGGGTTATCCTTTTTATTTCATCTGAAACAACTCAACTACGCATCCAAAGATGGAGGCTTTATTTAGATAACCCCGGAGTCGAAATTTGGCTTTATTATTATTATTGCAACATTATTAGCCCTCGATCCTTTAAACAACTGACACATTGGGCGTCCTAACCGACTGAGCCAGTAGTCTTATTTCGACTTCGGGCATTCCCTCGACCTTTTTGAAGACTGACACATCGGGCGTCCTAACCGACAGAGCCAATAAACTTTTATCAGTCTCAGATTCCTTGCCTTATATGAAGACTAAGACATCGGGCGTCCTAACCAACAAGACCCAGTAATCTGACAAGGTATATTATTATTATTATTATTATTATAATAATAATAATAATAATAATAATTATTATTATTATTATATATTTTTGCCAAATTTCAAGTCCTGTGGTCTTTTAACTACCTAAACAACGGGAGCGAGCCGTCAGGTATAGGTAGCCTATTTCCCCACAACACTGACAAAACCTCGATGTGTACCTTACTTTCACCAGAAGGAATATCTACGAAGGGATAAAAACTAAGAATCGTAAATACAAAATCAACTTTATTTATTGAATTTTTTTTTGTTTTTAAGCTGATGAGAGCAAAAAGCCACAATTAACCTCTATGAGCTCTAAAGAGATCCAACTACTCCACGCTTAACATCTAACTTATATTAAACTCTATCATTTTCATCTTCGGTTCTATTGCAAAATACACAATGTATTTAGCAAACCTTAGTCGAGCGAAAGCTAAAGGTGAAAGCTTAGATGAGACACTTCGGTCCAAGTCCAATCTCCCAGTTTCTAAAGCCTATACGGTGCACTACTTATTTTAATATATATTTTTTTCATTTTTCATCATTTTACTTATTTCAATTACTTTTTTATATATAATAAAATAAAAAATATATGGTTAAAACGAGGATGCGTGTGAACAGCAAAACACAGTATTAATCAATTTTGTCATAGAAATATCCCCCCCCCCCCCCCCCACACTTAGAATGGAACATTGGCCTCAATGTTTAAAAATGTCAGGTTTTACCCCCACACTTAAGGACGAAAAAGGCAAATGCTTAGAATTCTAAGTGTGAAAGGGAAAACAATATATATATATATATATATATATATATATATATATATATATATATATATATATATATATATATACTAATAAAATATATATATTATATAATGTTACCAAAATTGAAAAAATTCCCTAGATATAAACATGAAGATGATCGAAAACCGAGTGATTGGAGGATTGAAAACAAGCACGGTAATCTTCACGATCATAGGGAATCCTGCAAGCAAAAACGGACACCACAAAACACAACATGGAGAAAAGCACCCCCACACTTGGACTAATAATGCACCCCATTTATTCATTACTATGATTAAACTACTACGAAAGAAACCTAATGTAGCAAGCTACTTATTTAATATTAAGGATAACACGAGTTGCCTCCTGAGAAGCGCTTATTTTTGTTCGAGTCTCTAGCTTGACTCTAAGGTTATTTCATTTTAGGTCCATGGTCAAATCCATCACCCGATGTGAGGTGAGGATGGTAATAGCGATACATCACCTCCTTTGGTGAGTATGCAGCAGGACGGGGTGATGGCATATGATGAAAACCAAAAGAAGGGGTCTCCATCCCCCTCGTCTTCTCACCTACCTGTGTTAGGGAGAAGAAAGGATCAAATCTTTCCACTTCCCTTAAGCAAATATGCTTAGAATTGGCAAGTGGTGTGACTAGTGAGGAGGACTCTGTAGGTAACAATGCTGGAGATACACCAGAAGATGTGTCTTCATTAAGCAATTGTTTAAAATATAGAATGTCACCCTCTGAGTCGTGATACCTATCATTAATTTTAGTAGGAATTGAATCGTCTAGGCCAAACTCAGCGATGAGCTCCTCAAAAAGGTCACAAGTCTCAGATGAACTAGACATCGAATCAGAATTACCTAAGGGTTCATCAAACACTCTTAGGACTGGGATAGGGTAATCAGCTAGTAAACGTTCTAGTTCTTCTACGTCCCTACTAGGATTGAATTCAATTTCCCTATCCCCCGTTGAGAGGGTGTCTAAAGGCTCTCCTAAAGGTAAGTCGATATCTATAATAGCATCTCCCAAAACATCAGTACACGGTAAGGGTAGTATGACTAGCAAAGTGGACTCATCAATAACTGGAGTCAACTCAGGGGGGGGTCCAGACTACTAATGTCCTCAAACTCCTCATCAAAAAGCAGATTATCATTACATAAGGTAAAATCATCATTAAATTCGAAGAGAGGGTTTGAGAAAGTCACATCATAAGATCTAGGTTTTGAATCATCACCTAAAGGCTCATCAGACATTCCTTTGGTTAAACTCAGATTTTTGAGTAAATGACTAAAAAGTTGCTTAACCAAATGTCTAGGTAAGTCAGCTACATCCATGTTTTACATAAAAAGTCAACTACTTGTTCTCCTAAAGGCGAATTGATATCAAAATCCTCTTCCTTAACATCAGTGGTGGGCAAAGGAGTATTAATAGGCATATCACACTCTAAATTACTATCCGATGTCACCTCAGACTCCCTTGGGATTAGGACAAGATCATCAATACTAGACTTTATGAATTCGTCATTTTCCCTTTCGAGAGCAGTGCTAATAACCTCATCCCCTATTAAGAGGGTGGTTGTAGGCTTTATGATAGCTAAGAAGGGTAGAGATGGTGTGTATGCAAGTGGCGGAGGTGTGACAGGATCGGTATAATGATTACATAAACATTGCTCCTTTTCAAGAGTCACCTCTGTGTAATCATCACTCTCCTCAGGTTCTCCTATGCCAACAAGTGGAATGGGCTTTAGAGGTCTAAGCATTTCCTTAAAACGACGGTCAATTTCCATTTGTAAAAGCTTAAAATGACTATAAAATCTAAATCCTGAGGGGGCGACTGATCAATATGGTACTGTATAGGTTGGTCAAAACAAGGAAAGTCATAATTGTTACTAGGAGAAGGCTCATGGACAAGCTGGTTCCTGGTTTGACAATCAGAGCTCTAATGGGGACCTCCACAGACCTCACAATAGTCAAACTGTTGTGGCTAACTCGGTGAATAAAATGGAGGTTGGTTAAAATCAAAGTCTTGATTGTAACAGGAACCTTGGTCATAGATGGGTGTGTTCCCTATTTAACAATCAAAGCCCGGGTGAGGGGTCCCTCCATAAAACTTACACGAGTATGTCTCGTATTAGTGTTGTGGAGGTTGGTTGAAGAAGTTTGGTGTTTCATTATAAGAATAAGGATTTGGGTCATAGAGAAACTTATTTTCGGATCCTATACTGCTACAGCCAGGACAGTTTCCACCATTAAACGGACCTCCACACCACGAGCAACCAAAATGGTTATACGAAGACATGTCGAAGAATTAAACGGATAAGAGGGTAAAGAAGATAAGAATTAAATGAAATAAGTTGATAAAGGAGAATATTTTAAAACCTTTTTATATGTATATATAATAAAAATAGAAAGAAAAAGAAAGTAGAAATGTAAAATATTTTTGGATTTTTATATTTTTAATATGTACGAAAATAAACTTTCCGAAGAAAGGATATTCAAGGCACTAACTCGAAACACCACGTAAAAATCGTACAACTCTCCCCGGCAACGGTAACATTTTAATAAACATCAAACGCGTGTCATAATAATATATATAGTATTTCCCGATAGATGGAAAAATTACTTAAGGACAAGTAATAATTAATCCTGCAGATGTCGTATCCACGGCGAGAATTGAATTGAGATTCACGTTAATGTTTTTCGTTTGATGCTTGATTATCTTTTTGTTTTGGTTTTTGATTTTAAACTAATTAAAATACTAAACTAAATTAATAATAAGCAAAGCAAATAGATCTAAGATATTTATAAAACGGATATGCTTGTCAAGTGAGGTGTTTGGATCCTTAAGTGTGAATTTATAGTTCTTATTAATGAACCAATATCCATCAAAATAACTATCTTCTCACAACATTGGTTCTTATTGAAAACAATTTTTATCAAGATATTAATTACTAAATCAGTACCTAATTATTCTTACGGCTTTTGCCAGTTCGAATAATCAAAACACTAATCTAAGTAATCCAAAAATCACTAATTAATATTTCCTTTTTAATTATCACACGTTATTCACTAAACACTACTCACTTAACAAGCATAATAACACTACTCACTAATTATCATAACTAAACTAGCAGAAACAAACATAATTGATTAAGCTAAAATGACCAAAAAGATATAAAAGACGAATATGCTTGCTAAGTGACATGAAAAGATCCTTAGGTGTGAATTAAAGTTTTTAATGACGAATTACTACCCGTAAAAAGATTATTTTCTCACAACGTTGATTTTTATTGAAAACAATTTCTTATAAAGGTATTAATTACTAGATTTGTTGTTTGATTATTTCTCCAGATTTTGCCCTTCGAAATAATCAAATAAGAAATCTAAATAATCCTAAAACTATTAATCAAAAATCCCTTTTTAAATCCACACTTATTTCACTAATCACAATCACTTAACAAGCATAAATAAATCTACTCGCTAAACATGACAACTTAACGAACAATAATAAGCATAACAATAATAACAAACATATTAAGCTAATTAAGCTAAAACTACAAATTATTGAAAAAGGAAAAGAAGGAAGAACCCGATTGAAGAAAATGGAGACGAATTTAAACCACCCGGTCTTATAATCTTAATTAAACACTAAAGTTTGTAACTTTATTAGATTCTAAATAACTAATTAGCTAATAAAGTTTTGAGCTTTATTCACTAATTAGCTAAGTAAACACTTAAAAAGCTTGAAACTTTAGTAGTAAAACAAGCTTAAAAGACCCATAAGATCCTCGCCTAAGTGTTGGATCGATTTATCAACATTAAACAATCAAAGTTGAAGTGAACAAGATAATAATATGCTACTAATTAATCTAAAGACAATAAGCTAATAAAAATTAAAACTTTAGATCTAAATCCACCTGAAACTAAGGTGTTCAATCAAGTGAACTCGGATCAGGTATAATTAAGGATTTAGATCTAAGAAAAATAAGCTAGAATAAAAAAAAGCAACAACCTTTATGTTAGAAAATAAGCTAAAAAGACAAGATCTATTATTTTTAGATCTTATCCACCCGAAACTAAGGTATTCAATCAAGTAAACTCGGATCGGGTATGATTGAGGATTGGATCTAAAAATAATAAGCTAGAAAAATAAGCAATCGAAAATAAGCTAAAATACGCCTACTCGGAAAGCTATAAATCAAAAACAATATAAAATAAGCTAGTCTAAATAAGCTATGAAAGTATCTAAATAGAATATAATCTTAAGAGATCGAATCCAAAAATAAGCTATAAAAGAGAGCTTATTTAGAGGTAAGCAAAAAGAAAGAAAAGACAAGAGAAAGAAATTAGCAAAAGGAAATAAGCTAAAAATAACACCAACCTTTAATAAGCATCTTCATTAAATAATAAACCCAAAAATACAAATAAGCCAAATCCAATAAGATATAAAAGCTTTCACAATAATCCTAAAATAAGCTACACTATTTTATTCCTACTCTTAATCTAAATTATACTATGTGAAAAATAAACTAAAAATCTAACACCTATTCTGGATTCGGTTGAGTCTTTTTATAGCCCAAATTATGAGGGCAATCTTGTAATTCCCCATCTAAACGTGTTTCATGAAGCTTCCAGGAAGGTGGGAGGGCATCTCAACGCACGACACGTGCCCTTATTCTAGAACATTGTACAACTATTAATGCTAATAATTGGATTGAATCGCGTGCAATCATTGCCTTGGATCTCCACATGCCTACCTCGTATTGACACACGCTTGACGCCCTTGGATCATGCGTTTTGCGCATGTGTCCTGCTCTGATTGGCCAGCCGTCGCCACATGTATGCCACCTGACAAGCTCTGCCACCTCGTACTGACATGTACCGCCACCTCGTACTAACAGCTACAGTACCTCAGACCTGCTACCCGCACATGTGACAATGGGGCCCACGAGCCACGTCATTGCTGACGTTGCAGCCACGTCAGCAGCCATGTCAGCAAGTGAGACCCACTTGCTAACGTAGCCGGTCAACGGTCCAAGGTTGACCATTGACCGGTCAACGTTCCACGGTTGACCATTGACCGGTCAACGTTGACCGTTGACCGGGTCGGATCTGGTTTGGGTCAGATGTCGGGTCGAGTTGGGTCTGCCACGTGGCACCACCTGAGTGGGCCACGTGGCCTGAGATATAAATACCTCATGTTGCAACTAATAGGGCTCAAAACTAGCACATCTTGCATGAAAACTTACGGGAACCCCTAAGTCCACCTGCGCTAGAGCATGGTTTCAACAAGTATATGTAAAATTAAATATAAGACCCTCGTTTTTGGCCTGCCAAGTTATTTTAATAAGAAAGGTTCAAAATAGGCTCATAGGGTTTAAATAAGAAAGGTTCACGGGGCAAGCAAGGTATCGATAGACTCGTAATTTTGTGCTCTTTCCAATAGAGTGTTCGGGGAATTCTCACGACTTCGTTTGAATCTTGATAAACATGAAAATGTCATCGAAAGTCACCCGAAAATAACCGTTTTTGCTTCGTTTTCAATCCTTTGTACCTGCAAGACATAACAACACAAAACAAACATATTTACAATATAATAAATCATATTTTAGTGTTATTAGTCCATTTATTAGTGTTTTCTTGGGTACAAATGATGTGTGTTTAAGCACACATCAAACAAATAACGTTTATTCATATAGCTAGTGTAGTATATTAGATATCATAACACAATCAAGAGATGATGGGTTGGCCAATTTCTAGAGAGAGAAAGTAAGGATTCTAGTAAGAGAAAAACACCTTTAGTATGTGTATAACGAAATGAACAACCAACCCCTTCCCATGGCTGGAAAGGGGTATAAATACATGTGTTTGGATGCCCTAATGGGCTATGGTATGGGCTTACAAGTGGGTAAAAGACCCGACCCAATACCATGAGTCATATGCTTACGATTAAACTATGAGCTATGTTATTCTATACAATACACGGGGTGACCAAGTCTTTTTCTTAAACCTAACAATCTCCCCCTAAGGGAGGTCACCCCTGAAAATACAATTTGAATTCTAGCATTCTAAGTCTTCATCTTCTGGCTTTAGCTCATAGTCTTTGATTCTTCATTCTTTGAGTTCTTTGTACATTATGTAGTGATCCTTGAGCTTTGTTCCTTAGACGTGTGTGATCTTTGAGCATTCTTTGAGATCATCAACCACAGTACATCTCCAAATCATCCCTGTAGCAATGTTTCCTCCATGTGATGTTATGACCTTCGGACTAGCATGCTCACACTTTTCTAGATCATGATAGTACTCATCAGAGTTGCAGAAGCTGTGTTATATGTCTTTCAGTTGTCATGAAGTCTTTGATTAGAAACATTAAGCGTGAGAATGGGTTTGTGAATTGGCTCTACTAGAACGAGGTATCTCCATCTCCATTTTTACTTGAGCCTGTAATAAAACAGTTAGCAATAAAGCTTATGGATAAACCTCCGGATCCGTGAGGACCGACATGTGATCAGGTAGATTCATCTTAAGAAGAATCTCCTTGATAGGATTTCTAGTATAAGTATCGGATCGTCTAATGTACAACCATCAGAGTCACCATACTTGCCTGTTCCCTTTATCAGAACGTCTCAAAGCAGACAGCACGATAAGAGTGAATCAGTTAGTTACTATCTTACCGATTAAAGAGAAAAATTGATTTGAAAATCATTTGACGTGTCACTTGAGAAAGTATTTGTGTGACACATCGAGAGTATTTTATGGCACAAAATCAAATTTCATCAGAATCACATTTGTTTTGAAAGATTTACACAATCAATGTGCTTGAAAATCAATTGTTGAGCACATCGAAAGGTTTTCTAAAAACTATTCGTCAATTCACTGCCTGGAACAAGTTTGATTCATAAAGAATCACACCATTGTTGCTTTCCATTTGTCACAAGTTTGACCCATAATGGATCTCACATGTCACCTACCTAGAGCTTGTTTGATGTTAGATCTAGAAGGATTTCCATCTTCATTATGAGTACTTTCGTATCACTCGGATGTTCTGGAAATACCACGAGGATAATGCGTAGGACTCTTAAGATCTTACATACTATCACAGTGTGTGATGAGCATGCTTAGTTTGTATTAGTGTCCTAGCAAGATTTATAGATGATCTCATGGCTCTAGACTCTATAGTGCACATTTGGTTTTAGTAGTCGAAGGCTGGAGCAGACTGCCACGTTTTCAATATTGTCTAACTCGGAGTGAGAGAGATGATAGAAATGTATTAATCTTCATGAGATATGAAACAAGAGTCCTTTGAGGGATCTTGAGTGGCTAGGGAGGGTTGTTCAGCGTATCATTGGGTCTATGATACTTGTCTTCAAAGTCAGCAATCAACCATGTGATTCTGACAACATATATAGTAACCCGGTTTCTACCTAATGTTTAAGGAGGGTTGCTTTCTTTTCACCCTTTATCTTAACATTTATTTTTCATTCTTCAACCCCTTCAGTGCTTACCGAGACTTCATTACTAGTACCTTGTTGGGTTTGTTCCAGCACTAGCTCCATCTCAGTCCGCACTATTCCCTTATTCTCACTTTACTCCTTTTTTAATCATACATAAGGACTTCTACACTAACTAATGGATTGTCCCTGGGTAGATCCCTCCAGCTCTAGCAGGATCGTGAGAATGAGTACCTAACCTTACCATCCTTATAACTCTGAAAAAGTAATTACAGGGTCGGTATTTGGTATTTCCACACTTGTCGTCATACACCATTCACTCCTCCTTAATATGTGCATCGATATTCGAATGAGTTTAGCACATATGGGAGAGCCTACACTTGAGTCCAAAAGATCACATTTTTATCAGATTTTCATAATTAAATCACATTTTCTCCCTCGATCAAAAATTTGAAATCCGTTGAGATTTTTGAATCTCAATTGATTTAAGTTGGGAAAATTTGGGAGAAACTGTGTCTGATTTATACAGGTCGATAATGGAACTTATTATAACTGAGTATACAGATACAAAGTGCTTCTTAATCACTACTTTATTATGTACATATTACCACAACATATATAATAAGACTACCCCGCACGAGATGATGAAATCATTCGGTTCTCTTCAGCAGTCTGTAGTCTCCTTCTCTTATCCGTCCACCAACAAAGCTTTCCAGGTTCTTGAAGATTCTCCTTGTCTTGAGCCGTTTTTCGATAGCAAACATGAACTACTTGCTTCTTTCGACATCTTTCTTTGTCCAAAACCGTGTGTTCAAACCTGGATTCATCTTGTTGACCTTAAATTCTTTGACCCGATAGTCCAATGCTTCATCGATCTGTTGCAGAGTGTCGTCACTGAACTTGTGGATATCATTGAACCGCATGATCATCTGAACCCCATATTTATCCCTAAAAGCCAGTGGCATCCCATCGAGGTTTGGTGAGGTTTAGCTGCGTCTGGTAGCTTTCTATCCCTAGGTGGAAGTCTTTTACGCGATGTCTGATAACCAAGTTTCTGGTCTATAAGTTGACAGCAGTAGTGAGAATCTTTTTGTCTTCGGGTGATAGATGGTTCTGGTGACCTTGAAGATTCAACAGGTACAGATCTTCAAAGTCACTAGGGTACAGGTATTTGAAGTCCCTTTCTGCGATAATATATTCTTTAAGATCAGTTGGACGAAGGATGATCTTCTTCATGTAGTCGTACCCATATAAGGAGAAGACTTCAATTCGGACGACACTCAGGATTCGCATATGAGTCCGTACAACTCTATGATCACCTTCAATGTAGAATCATTGTCTTTGGAACCACCAATGAGAAATACCGTACATAGCAGCGATGTCATACTTGCATTCCTCTTTAATCCACATCTGATCAGGTACCATCTGCTCTAACCCAACATCAGGATAATAAGCCGCCTTCATCTTCGAGATGGACAATGCAGGTCTGCCAATCTTGCGACCGTATCTTAGATACTCCAAGTCTTTATTGAAGAAGAAGTCAGGTTGTATTATGACATGACTTGGTTCACCAGCCAGTGGTAGTGGTTTGCTGACGTTGTACCTGAGGATTGCATCATCTACTTGATCGGTGAGAAGTTTGTGGCATTCTTCCATTTGGAACTGGAGATGAATCACGTTGGGATGAAAAACTTTGACAATTTCATATGCAGGGCCTTCCAGGTCTTTTTGTGTAAGTTCAGTGATCCCTTGCCTTTTGCAATACCAGTCCATAAATGTTGTCATATCACCGGTCTGAGCAAGTAACGAGTTCTCTGGTAGAGGTGCATAGGTAGACGTTAGAGCAGAGGCCTAGTTGTTCTTTGGGTTATTCAGGTCAGATCATGGAATGGACCAGGCAGGTTCTGGTGTAGCAGGTCTGTCTTCAGTGAGTGGCTTCCACCAACTCTGCCTTAAGTTCACCATAGGAATATGATCACGTCCAATGTCTTCACCACCAGACGAGTATGCCTGTTCGTTTGCAGTCGTATCGTCATCCATATGGAGTTCTTTAGTAGTTGATAAGACAGACGGCTTAATTCTTGTGGCAGTCATCGTCTAAGCCGTATATTCAGCTGAGGCAGCTGTCTTTGAAGAGCTTGGGGCAGCGGTGCTTGTAGACTGAACACCTTGATTGGTGGATAAAAGTGGAGGAGGAAATGGCACTTGAGATGATCTAGAAGCTCCAAAAGTTCTTGAAGCTCTAGATGGACCTGTTGGAGGTGGAAGAGTAGGTGGCTGATGAGGTGAAGACCCAGGTGGTGTTTTCGGTGAATCTTGTCTCTTTTTCTTCTTTTTGCATGCTTCAGCCAGGTCTGTTAGAAGTTGGTCAGTGTGATCGTGCTCCATTGACTTCTCCAGAGCTTCGTATAGTTTCTTGTGATCTTCGTGAGCTTGGTAGGAATTAGATTCCCACATGTGGTGGTGAAGAATCTCTTTCATATCGGCTTCTGGCAAGTCTCTGAAGCGATCCCTAAGAGGTGCTTGAAGAGCCCAGTTTACAGCATCCGTGATGATTTCATCCACCGCTTTGCTCACTTGATGAGGGATATCCAGATTCTCCAATTTGTACAATCTGGATCCTTATTTGTCCATCCTTTCCTCCAATGCTAAGTTGGCTTGTACCAGATCCGCCATGTGTTGTTCAAGCTCACCGATGCGCTTTATCAAGATGGAATTAGTGGCACTTTGTTGTGGTTGAAGTGGTAGATGATGAGTTGTTGTTGTCGTTGTTGTTGTTACGGTTGCGGCTGCGGTGGTTGGTAGTGGCCGATGTATATTAGGAGAGTCGGGTCTTGAAGTGACATCAATCACCGGTGATGTCATAAGAGGAATTGCAGACGTGTCTTGATGGATTGTGACAGACACCATCGATTCAGCCTCGGTATCTGTAGTTGTCTTCTCATTATCTGCTTCAGACGGTTTCTCATTGAAGAATTGATCGCCAAAGCTAAAGTCTTTAGCGAGGTGTTGTAGAGAAGACAACATCCCTATAGAGCTAGCAGGTTCCTCGGGAATCACCGGTTCTTCAACTGTCAGCTTTAGATTCTCCTATACTTTAGGGTATGCAGTGGCAATGAACCCTTCATCCATTTGCTCAGGATGTGGTCAATTTGAATCATCAGTGGCCTCAACATCCGTGTGTTCAAGGTTTGGTCCAGCATGAACAACGGGAGTTGATTGAGGTTGAGGCGCTACATCATTACTAGGGTTTGGTCCAGCCTGACCTTCATCTTGTATACCAGGGTTTGGTCCAGCCTGGCCTTCGTCTTGAGCTCCACTTGTGACCACGGAAGGCATTTCCTCATCGAATTCCATGTCACTATCAGACAAACTTAGTTCAGCATACAGAAAAGATGATTCTTCATGACCCGAGTGTTCAGTTGGTGCAGGAGTACGTCTTTGAAAGATATACTGTTTAGCA